>JAPDSC010165233.1:0-29974 GCA_026290005.1 Latrodectus geometricus
TATATATATATATATATATATAATTATAAACTACTTATGCGCATGTACTATAATAAAAAATGCTTTATTAGTCCAGAAAATAAATGTTTCTTAGCTATATGTATAATTTTTGTAAGACAATGCTGCACATTTAGATGCGCTATGTTTTATAGGATAGTGAAATATTTTTATTAATTCTATATTTTAAGCTTCTTTGAAGCTATGACAACTACCTCCAAAATAATGATTTTTGATTGACAATATCGAAAATATCATTCCAATTGAAGTTATAGAAGGTCCAAAACATAATTTGCATAATTGCATAAAACATAATATACATAATTTGCATATACATAATTTGCATTCAATTAATTGGTATAAAACACTATAATACTAATTCCACACACTTATTTTTTCTCTACACTCAGAATTCTTTCTACAATGGCAGAACACAAATAGATTACTGAATAGTTTTAGAAATAATTCCGATTTCAACGAGACTTGCTTTTTTTTAATATGGATCAATAATTCATTTTATCTATATTGGAAAACAACAAGTGATGAAACAATCATAGACCTTCAAAGATGTTTTGATATTTGTAAATCATACGATGTTTGCGAACAAGGATCCTTTAGTTCATTCTTTATATTCCGTTTACGTTTATATTTATGTTGAGAGTGAATCCCAAATAAACAAGAAATTATAAATACGATAATATAAAATAAATGCTATTTTTTTAAACTTGGAATACATTTAATTCTTTTAAAATTTATGTTAACTTTTTTCACATTCAAATTTCAGTGCCATATTTAATGTAGTGTAAAAATCTCTGGAAATTTATGGGTTTCATACTTTCAATTTCTGTTATAAAGTACAGTATATTCAAAGTCTAAGTTTAATCAGGCGCAGCTTGTCCATATTTGGACCTTGCGCCATTAAAACCAACCAACCAACCTAAGTTTAATCAACCGGGAAGAGATATTAAAAATGTGTTTTATCATTTGAATTATTTTCTTTTACTAAATTTTTGGCTTTGAGTATTTTGTAACATCAAATGTATTCTTTCTCATTCCTATAAAGTTTATTTGGATAAAAATTGACCATTAAGCGGTTGTATAATTTATCTTTAAACTCACGTTCATCTGCATTTGAATATCTGAAATCATAATGAATAATAAATATAACAATTTAAATGTTTTCAAAAATGTCTTGCGTTTATTGAAAATGCATTTCAAATAAACACCAATAGCCAATTATTATATCAAGCCTAGTGCCTTGCAATTTGTATTAAAGAAAGCCATAGAAGCTAAATTGTCAGTGATATTTCCTTTACGGAAGAAGTGATACAAATTATCCCCAACCTGTCTAGTGGTTAGCGTAACTGACTACATATGGGGAGGACCTGGGTTCGAATCCCTGCTCGGACATGGATGTACTTTCTCTCTCTGTGTGTTTCTTGTCTTTTTCTCAGATGATGGAGGAATGTGGCTCGCTCTATAAACCGGCTTGTGGTGGTGTGACGTGGGCGATGCTACTCGTACCTCCGTGACTTGGTTCACAGTTGCCCACCGGGTAACGATATAATAAGTAGCAGTTTCCGGCCTTGTGGCGGCAAATGGGCTAATTTACTTACTTGCTCAAGGGTGCCCGCCATTAGAAATAAAAAAATTTTCAACACATCAAAACCTATTGTGTCCTTTGTATTGCTAATATATCTTAATAAAAAATTTCTTTTCTCCGATATAGAGTAAGATTTTCAGAGAAATTATATTATAATTCACTTGTTTTAAACAATTTTTTATTTCACGTATGTAAAAAAAAATAGCAAGTAATCATAAAACTTGTTCCTGTTTATGATACTTACATAAATTAAACTTTTTTTTATAAATAGCACATAATTTTTTAAATTCATATCAAATAAACACCAATAGCGAACACATAACAAGCAACCACTTGGTGAGACGCAAGGCATTACTTGTTATGTGAGCGCGCGTGCGTCGTGCTACTTTAAAATAATTCTCTTCTATGAAATATTTTACCAGTGAAGTTCTAGTTGCGTGATAAAATGATATATCATTTTGTCAAAGATTTTATTTTATTTATCAATTAAATTTATTTATTTAATAAGATGAAGCACATATTTTCTATTTGAACTCCTTTATGAATGTGGATATTGGGTAAAGATATCAATAATGATAAATCTTTCGATGTAACATATCAACAAATGCTACATGTATGTGTAAAAATGATTTTGAATATGGTTCGCTCAATGCATTTTATCAAAAATGTACATGAGTGATTTTTATGCTTTCTTATCGTATGGTATGAATAATCACTAATTTAATTTTACCTTATAGCTTGGTGTATATTTATAATTATAAAATTCATTGAACATTTATAACCTTAATTTATTAGCAACATCATACAGTACATGTAAAAGCGAGTGAAATTTTTATTTATTTCAGGTATCCTGTAGCCCAAGGTTACGAACCAATATGGCCGAAATATTCCGCTTCAGATCGTAAAGTATATGAACTGACGTCAGAAGAAAGCAGAATTACGCAGTTTCAGTCAGAAAAAGCTTGTAGCGAATTATTAATACCGTTACTTTCAAACAGTGAAAGTTGAAGTTTATTTAAATCCTATGTCATAAGAATCTTTTTAACAAATCATTTAAAATTATATTTATAAGCATTTTTTTTAATATTGGATATAATTTTACCAATTTTTGATAAAGAAATAAAATTTTTATAGAGATGAAGATTTAAAAAATATTAAAAAAGAAATATAAAAAATAAGATGGAAAATTTTCAAGTAAATTATTTTTTAAACTAATTAAAATTTGTCACTAAGTAGAATTATCAAAAAAAAATAATAATAATATCTTTGTTATAAAATAAAAAAATAAATTTAAAAAATAAATTTTTAATTTTTGGAATTATTTAGAAAAACATGTTGATGTTTTTAATGCAATATCATTTAATGCTCCTGTATAGTTATATAATCCTATATAGCAGTTGGGTGTTGGTGTTCCAATATAGGTTTAATATTTACCTTGTTATCTTAAGTAAATCTCAAAAATAAAAGGAAAAAAATTTTGAATTACAAAAAGTACATAAAACAAAATGAATAATTTAGTTTTCTCAATCTAACTGCTCTGTCTAATATCTGAAGTCAGAATTCAATCATCTAATACATGGATAAATAATTTTTTGTTTAACATATATTTTTTTACATCAAACTTTATGAGGATATGCACATATTTTAAAATAAAAATATCTATTTTTAAAATACTAAATTCCTAATTTTACTCTGTGGGAATTATCTTACCAAAGTTAAAGGACAATTTACTTTATCGAAATGAAATGCTTAGAAAAAATTATTGCCATGATTAATGTGTATAAAGACACAGATATATCATCAAGGCTCAATAAGCTTAATATTACATCGTATAATTATTTTTAAAACTTTCATTTCACATGTAAAGATTGAGATAATATATTATAATTGAAAACAATAGTTTAATATTTTAAAAATTTAATTATTGACAGGATAATCCCCCGTTCCAATCGTTGAAAAATTATAATTATTATCATGCCGTAATATTTTAAAAAGTGAAGATGTAATAATTTTTTTTTAAATATTGATAGGTATTTTCCTGAAACTAATGTTTATTTTTGTAATTTTACAACATATCATAACTTGTAAAATTACAAATAAATACTTGTAAAATTACGAAAATGAAGATAATTGAATGTCGTTAGTTATGTCAAATGTTTGGTTAAAATATTTTTAAAATTTTCTTATCTTTTAACTTTTATAGTCAAAATAAATAATTTTAAAACTACAGATTTACAAATTGATTTTTAAATTATAAAATTTTTCATCTAAAAATTTTAGTTTCATAACATTGTAAAATCAATAATTTTTGAATGCTTGAATAAAAAAATTTAGATAAATATATTTTATCATAATACTATTTTTAATCGAAATACTCGAAATTGTATGTTTATACATAATATTTTATCTTTCTCAATGTATGTAAATATTCAAACTTTATAATTTTTGCAATAAAATATTTATTATTAAATGTGAGTATTTTATTTTTTGAAGCATGCAAATTTATTTTTTTCAACAGTGCAGTTTTATTATTACTTTCTATTTTTACTAGCTAATCCTTTCCTGTTTAACTGAGAAATGTTTCATGAAAATAAGAATAAATAAACATGAATATATTTCAATGTTTTAATATCTATTATTTATAAGCATGCTAAAAGTTATAGAACAGTCTAATGAAGATATTTTCTGAGAACGCACTCACTACCAACTCTCACCAAGGAATTATCAAATTTTCTTAAGAGACTTAGTCTTGTAGTTATTCCATTTTAATCTATAATCACTGTGTTTTTATGATTGTATTTTTTATATGTTATGACTGTAATTTTTTTATTTATTGATATTTATTTCTAAGTTGAATATAAGCTCTGATTGGTTGGTATCACAAAACATAGTTTTATCATTTCGTATACTAAAGCTTATTCATCCAGGAATTTTCAAATTTGGCAACATCTTTAGTTTGCTGAACTACTTCTTAAAACCACTTCATATTTCTTCTGGAAAAAAAATGATGTATTCCAATATATTTTTATATTCCATTAATTTTAAACCAATAATTTGATGTGCAACAATGCTATAAGCAAGAACAAATTCAATCAAAAATGCTCTGTATAACATCCAACATTTACGTTTCCAAAGGATTCAAGTACTTAGCTCATATTTATTACAAATGAATAAAGTATAAGCAGTTGGATCATAATTTAAACCTAACGTGATAATTGTGGTAATATCGTCGTTGACTTAATTTTTAGTTTATTAGGACTAATTTCACTCTTTGGTCCATATTGATATATTCTGAAGGATATCTTTATTTCGATTATCAACAATGGAAATTTAATTCGAGTTAAACAAGAAAGTTCTTGCTGCTTTTAATGAACCAAAAGAACATGACCTACAGAAAGAGTAGCCTATTGCTAATCCTCGAAGTAATCTGCATCCAGCACCTTCTGCCAACATGTCTCCAGTTGTGCCATCCATGTGCCATGTGTAAAACTCAGGGATTTCGGACTAAAAGAAGTAGGTTAGTGCTTGGCGCAAGTCTTCTTCATTGGTGAAAGATATTCCAAGAAGACGATTGTCCAGGGAGTAGAAGAGATGGCAATCTGATGGTGCAAGATCAGGTGAGTAAGGAGGATGGTACACAGTCTCCCAACCAGTTGCTGTATGGTATTCTTAGTCACCGACGCGATATGCAGCCTCCCATTATCGAGCAAAAACCGTACACCCTTGCGATTAATCAATGGTAGCTTCTTCTGTTGCAATGCCTGTTGCACATGTTCCAATTTCTGCGAGTACAAATCCGCAGTGACCGTTTGGCCCTTGGTAAAACTCTCAGAAAAGGTTACGATAATTTTGTATTTGAATACACAAAAAAACAGCGGAAGAATTAATGTTATGCGTAATAAGGTAAAATTCATGCAGCATAAGAAGCATCCAAAATAAAGTATTTGAAGATTTATGTATATATATATATATATATATATATATATATATATATATATATATATATATATATATATATATATATAGTCTAGAAAAGAGTCTTAACTATATGTTAACATTAGGTTGGGGTAAAAGTAATCCATTATTTTTTCGGTAGACGTCTATAGTGATCGATATCTCGTGAGGTATCTATCAAACAATTTCAGATTTATGCTCGTTGGAAAGGTGACATTTGACACTAAAATATCCTCTTGCGGTTTTTTGTTTGATTCATTCAGTTACGAGTACAAGGTTTTAAAAATGGAAGACAACAAACAAAAAATTCGATACATTTTCGTTTTTCTCTTGTAACGCGAAAAAAAAAGCCGGGTGGCTAAAATTGTGAAAGGTGTTTATCGTCCTATGTAAGACTGTAACAACCAGTTACGTACAATTTTTGTTTCGTCTATTCCGTTCGGGTATTTTTGATGTTAGAGATGCACCTCGCATGTGGATACAGCATCATCGAAAATGTCTATAAAATATCAAAAGTGATCGAAGTTAACTGCATGTCAGCAGTCGTAACGCGCAAGACCTAAAAATCTACATGAAAGCTGTTTTAAACCTTTTTACAAAGTTAATCCGAAAGAAGTTACATAAAATTCACGTAAAAATAATGGATTTCTTTTTCCCCAAACTAATATATCTCTTATTTCCACATTTAATCTAAAAGAACTATTCTCTTTAAGCTATCTTACGAGCGAAAAATATATCTGTTTTTATTTTTTTTCACAAACTATGTACGCGTATTAAAAAGTTTTAAATTCTCAAAAAATTTTTTTAGATCCTTAAGCTAGGAGCTTATTTTATTATTATATTACCATTGGAGTATATTGTCTTTATTAAGAAGTCTTGGCAAATTTTGCAAAACATTTGGTAACAAATCAAGTGTAGACAACAGAAAAAAGCGACAGTTATCCTTATGTAATGAGTAACATATTTCAATAAATATATAATTTGTTAATCATGCATGTACAAAACGTTTAGTTAATGGGTTTTTTGTGCTTCGAAATATATTTTTATATATTTCCCAAAAACTTAAGCGAGTATATGATATTTTCTAAAACTCTTGTCGAATATAAAAATGTGTGACAATTAAATTACAATTAGATTCTTATCCCCCTTCCAAAAATGAAATTACATATACACACACACACACATATATATATATATATATATATATATATATATATATATATATATATATATATATAACGTATAAGAATGAAATTTCATTCTTATACGTTATGTACATAAACTCCTTAAACATTATGTACATTTTTGCTAAAAGTAAAACAAATGCATGGCCTTAAAGAAGTAACTATAAAAATCACAAATTAACTGCATTTTCTAAGGTATGTGTGCGTTTGAGTTTCAATTTGAGATAAGCATTGTTATTTATAAAAATATTAAGATTACATAAACTTTTATTTAAAATCGATTTTAATTTTTCACCATTATAAGAAACAAGAAGCTTATGCCTTTTGTTATGTGCTTTTATAGAAATACAATGGTTATTCTAAAGATTATAAGAAATGTGCAGACTCAAAGGGGTAGAAAAAACTCTTAAAATTGAAAGTTCAAACTATGGGGTAGCAACAAAAACCACTGTTTTAATATCTCATACTTTATTCTACACATCTAAAATGGAAAACGATGCATATAACAATAAGATAAGCAATACAAATTAAAATTTCTTTTGGAAAAATTTTATTAGCATATGTAATTCATAAAGTATAAAATGTATGAGGAAATCCTGCTTTATATGCAGCTTAAAATATATTTTCTATTCTAATATTCTCCAAACACAGTTATCTAAAGAATTTAAATCCCGTGAAGAAGGTATTATTTCTTGATAGACTCAATGCAAATATATGCAATAATATACAATCTACGGCAGAATTCTACCTTCTATGGAACTAAAATTCTCCAAATTTAGTAAAAGATTTAGATCACGTGAAGAAGGTAGTCATAATATACTGACTACCTTCTTCATATAGACTCAATTCTTTCTTCATATAGACTCAATTCTAATGGCATTGAGCCAAGATAGGGCTACTTTGCATTGGTTCGATAAAACAGAATATTGCTCAAAAATTATATTCTTTCTTTGCGATAAAATCTGTCAGCTTGTGATAGTGAATGTATATTATATTCAGTATTGATTTTTACTCCTTCAACTATGGAATTCAAGGACAATTTTTATTTATTTGAAACTACTATCCGAAATATAAGCACTTGTTTTTCTGAAAGTGTTTTATCGTTAAAAGATTCTTAAAAATATAATTAAATTTTCTGAATACACAATATCAATTTTAGTATCATAGCTTTGTTCTGACGAAAAAAGCTTATCATCGGGTAAAATTATTCTGTAAACATTTATGCTAATTTCGGTTTCAGCACTTCCTTGTATCTTTTAAATTTTTATCCAGGAAAGAGTGGAATTTTTTTTATGACATGAATTAAAATTCAGTATTTCATTTATGATAACCACCATTGTTCTGAGCTTCGTCTTCTCTAGTGCAACCATTTTATTTGTCATAGTGATTTCTTCACATCTTTTCAAGTATTTGTTTAAGTCATTCTCTCATAAGAACTGATCGTGAACAATCAGATATGGGTCGATCTATAATTATTTATAATCAATAATTGTTTTATAGATCCATTTATAAATCTCTTATTTAAACCAAACCTTTTTAATTGTTAACCAACTCTTAAACCCAGATTTAAAATTCACGCAATTGCGTATATCTTAAATCTGGGATAAAAATTAAGCATTAATTTTTCACTTCCCTTTTTAAATAGATTTTAAGAGTTTAAACAGAAATCATCTGCATTTACAAATGTTATCAATCACATAAATAGAAAGAGATATTGTTTCTCCAAATGAGAGGAGAATTAATTTTAATTTTTTGCAATATTACCAACTCTTTATTTTATGTTAACATATGAATGTTACTAGACAAATTTAAGTAATTTAGGGTGAAAAAACTTTTAGAAATGGAAAAGTTGAATTTATACGAAAAGATTACCCTGTATGATTTCTTATAATTTTAAAATAGGAATAAATTAGGAAGAATTCATTTTATGCCTATTGACATGAACCCTCATCAGTTGCGCAACAGTAGTGTTACAGCCTAAAGAACCTCAATTGATACTCTGGGCAAGAAGCAGAGTAAATATTAGATGGGGTTTTATTTCGTCCTTTGGTGTAGTGTGCTTATTCACGATAAATAACTATGTGTTTGGCTTAAAGTTAATTCGGAGATAAATAATCAAAAGTTAAATGTACCTAGAAGACTTCAATGTTTTTTGAGAACTCGTATGATTTATAGATTGTTAATAGATCTCTATCGAAAAATCGTGGAGTTTCTTGGATATAAAAAGTGTTACATGAAACCACCCACTGTTTATCTATTATAACGAAAGTGAACTTCCGTTTAAATAGATAAATAGATTTGCAATTTAATCCTAAAAACTGACATTTGACTTTCGAACAGAAACTGTTATTAAATAACTCTTAAACATTGACTGTTATTGACATTTTGAAAAAATCAAGTCTTGTATGTTTGAAAATTGAAACTAAAAATACCATTTATTAAATTTGAATAATCGATATTAAGATTGAATATTATATATAAGAAAAATTTATATTGACTCTTATTAGCATAATGGCTGGGGAAGAATTGAATAAATTAAAGCGAAAGAGAGGCTTTCTAAAAGCTTTGATTAACACGTAAATTTTTGAAATAGAAACTAACTGTCAGAAATCTAATGTTAGTGCCAAGGAGAAGAATTTCTCTCCCCCCCCCTTTTTTTGTCGAGTGCCAGTCAGGCTAGCAAAGTGGGGTGCACTGCTCCACTTTTCCAACTGAGCCATAATTTATTGTGGAGTCCAATTTCTTCAGTAAACACATGACATAGGTGCCCCGTTTATAGGTAGGCAACCATTGATAATCCATTCATTAAAGGACAAGGACAGGAGAGAAAGTACATCTATTCCCGAATTGGGATTCGAACCCATGACCTCCCTACTCATAGTTAGGCACTTTACCACTAGACAGGTTGGAAGGCAAAAAATCTCTTAAATTGTTTATAAGGAATGTTATGAATTAAAATTAATTGATTAGTAAATTGGAAGTTTCATTAAGATCGATGAAATTGAGTAAGAAGTTACGGGTGTAGAAGAATACCAAGAAAAATAATTAAAACGAGATTTCGAACTTTAAAGCTAATCTAGAATTTAAATGGCGAAACTGAATAGAATAATTCTATTCGGAAAACATAATGCTCACAATAGTTCTTAGAATCCCATTAACACCCTTAAAAAAAGCCTAAAATATCCCAAATTAACTACTTCTAAAATACTTTGGAGAGATTACTAAATGATAGTATTTTTGGAACTCATTCAATTCTTCGATTCATGAGAATGTATAAATCTAAGCGAAATTCATAAATCATTTATCTAAGACCATTTTGAGGAGTTTCTACATTTAATGTCATTGATGGTTAAGAAATAACAGCGGAGCATTATGATTACGTAACTGGTTTATTGAAGCAACAATTTGGTGATAAAAATGTGTTAATTAATGTACAAATTAAAAAATTTCACCAAACACAGCTCATTAAAAAATTCTAATGACATAAAAAGCTCCAGGAACATTTTTAATCGCATACAAAAGAATATTAGAGAGTTTATCAGTTAAAAAAGAAGGATATTACAACGTTTAATACAGTTCCCATTTTAATTAAATTGTTGCCCGAGATCTATTGTTGGAATTTAATAGAAGAACGAAAATAAAAAAACTCTTAGCTGGGTAAATTGACGATTTAATCGAATTTTTATAGGCGGAACTCACGAACAGAGAATTAACTTTGTATCCTGTTTGGGAAATCAAAGCTGCTAGATTGATGAATCATGTGGAGAAAGAGTTCAGTCAACGGCCATCCGCGGCTGCATTAATAAATGAAAGTGTTGATAAAAAAATATAATCAGAAATTTGTTTATTTTATAGATCGCCTAAACATTGTTCGGCTTCCTGCGCGGATAATTTGAATAAAAATATAAACATTTATAAGGGGCTTGGCTTTTTTTTTTTTCGTTGTTTAAATGATAAATCAAAAAGCGATATATTTCCTCTTCTTGTGAGGCCTGAGCGTTGAATGTGAGAAGTGTTCAGGCAGGCACGTCGCCCAAATGTGCATGGGTTGTAAAATAAAGGTGAAGGACGCGGGGGAGAGGGTAAGAAAATAATACTTTCTTTGGAAAATGAAACCTGTTACCGACTGTGTCTTAAGTAACTCAGCTAGTAAAAAAAAAGTAATATTGCAAACTCTTATAATGAACGTTTCGGGGTTTAAAGAAAAGTATTTATTGAGGATGATAATTGATACTAGTAGTTCTTATAGTTATTTATCGAAATTCGCTGCGCGTAATTTAAAAATAAAGAGTGTTGGGCAGTAGATAGTTGTATATGGATTATTTGGGGAGAGCAAAAAAAGGAAACTCATTAAAAATATGTGATTAAATTAAGTAATGTAGATAATAGTATATTAAATTAAATGGAGCAGAAAACAGTTTGTGCTCCGATTCCGAAATTAGAAGCTAGAAAAAGAATTTTTGCTAGAATGGAGAGAACTATGCGGAAGAATTGTTCTGGAAAAATCTGTCGAAGGGGCTTGTTGCGATCAATACACATTTTGACTAAACTGTAATGGAGAGAACTGGGGAATGTATATGAGGTGCCCCTCCATGTTACTCATTAAAAAATTTCTGACTTGTGATCATTAGACTCTCTGGAATAACGGAACCAAGTATTTCTGAAACGAGATTGGAAATGAGAGGCAAAGGTTCATTTTGTTCGTTAGGGAAGAAGGTAGGTACCAAGTTATAAAGAGTCACTTTCATGGTTGGAGGTTCATTTTGACTTACCGGATAATCGATACCTTGCCGAGCGACGTTGGAAGTCGTACATAAAGACGCTATAAAAAAGAAACTGTCTTCAGGATTCTGAAAATGTGTTCAAGGAATGGATAGTTGAAAAAATTATTGACCCTGTCGATTCGGAGTTGTAAACACGGAATGAAAGTACAAGGATCATTATTTACAGCATAGACAAGTCTTCAGGTATTTGTAGAATTCTCTACCACTTCGATGAGTCGAGGGAGGAATTCAGTATCTCTGAATGATTGTATCGAGAAAGGGCCAAATAAATTATAATTGATTCCTAAACTCATTAAGCAAGATTTTGGCAAGGAATATTTGGGGAATTTGGGGACATCCTCAAAACTTTTCAAAAAACAAACTAGCTTTGCCTGACAGAAAATTCCTACAGTTTTTATGGAGGAAGGGAGGTGATTCAAAGAGACATATTGTATATTCCCATTATCGTGTAGTTTTTGGCTTGAATGCCAGCCATTTTTACACGCCGTAAATATCAGTATCATTTAGAAAGTATATATCGCCGCAAATATCAGTATCATTAGTAGATCACTCCAAGGAAGATGCAGCTTTAAAACTTAGAGACTCTATTTATGTAGACAACTGTGTTGCGAGTATGAACACAGTAGAAGAGTTAAATTCTTTTATTGCGGTATTTAAAGAATTAATGTCAGGACGTGATGAAGAAATATCAATTTTGTATAATTCGTGGATTCATTATAAAGAAATTGTTTCAGTTTTATTCCCTGAATAGGATTCATAGAATAATACTTTATCCTATAAGATGGTAAAGGATGGAAATTCATTGGCATCATCTAAACGAAATGTAGTATCGATATTGAATAGAGTTTTTTATCCTATAAGATCCACTAATTTAGCCACTCTTGTTCCAAAATTAATCCTACAGAAATGGAAAGGAAAAAATTAATTGGGAAAATGCTGCGCGCTCCATACCTTTGTAGATTTTATGAAACTTGCTTATGCGGCATCAGTATTTTTTAGAAATAATATGGAGAATAGTTAATTGCTAATTATTGCAGTATAAATCAAAGGTAGAGCTTCTAAAATCAATAACTATTCTTAGATTAGAAATTCTTGCGTGCACCATTGGAGAAGGACTCGCTCACGCTGTCAAAGAAAATTTAAGGATAAACAATATGCAAATTTTTTCCTTTACTGATTAAGTGAACGCTTTATATTGGATGAAAAATCCAGATGGCCGCATTTGTAGCTAACCAAGAGAAGGAAATCCGAAGCTCATAGGAAGAGGATCAGGGACATTCCAGAAAAATACACTACTGGCCATTAAAATTGCTACGCCAAGAAGGCGACATGCTACAGACATGAAATTTATACGAAAGGAAAAAGGTGCTGTGACATGCAAATGATTAGCGTTTCAGTGCATTTAGACAAAGAAGATGCCAGTAGCGACACATACATTGTGTTTAAATGAGGAAATTGTTCAGTCGGTTCCTCATACACAAATTGCATTTGAACGTTGTTGCCTGGTGAAAAGTTGTTGTGATGCCTCGTGTAAGAAGGAGAAATGCGTATCAGCACGTTTCTGACTTTGATAAAGGTCGAATTCTAGCGTACCGGGATTGCGGTTTATCTTATCGCAGTATTGCTGCTCGCGTCGGTCGAGATCCAATGACTGTTAGCAGAATATGGAATCGATGGGTTCAGGACAGTAATACGGAACGCCATGCGGGATCTCAACGACCACCTATCACTAGCAGCCGAGAAGACAAGAATATTATCCGCATGGCCGTAATGGATCCTGCAACCACATCACGAGCCGTGAGTCAAGAAACGGAGCCGTTTGGAAGACAACAAGTGTCTGCACTAACAGTTCGACGACGTTTGCAGCAGTATGGACTCTCAGCTCGGAGAACATGACTGCGGCTTCCCTTGACGCTGCTTCATAGACAAGAGCGTTTTCAATGGTGTGATCAACGATGAACCTGGATGCACGAATGGTGAGACGTCATCTTTTCAGGTGAATCCAGGTTCTGTGTACAGCATCATGATGGTCGCATCCGTGTTTGGCAGCATCGTGGTGAACACACACTGGCAGCGTGCATTCGTCATCGTCATACTGGCCATCACCTGGCGTGATGGTATGGGGTGCCATTGGATACACGTCTCGGTCACCTCTTGTTCGCAATGATGGTGCTTTGAACAGTGCACGTTACATTTCTGGTGTGTTACGACCCGTGGCTCTACCCTTTATTCGAGCCCTGCGAAACCCTACGTTTCAGCAGCATAATGCCCGACAGCATGTTGCTGGTATTGTACGGACCTTCCTTGATATGGAACATGTTCGGCTGTTGCCCTGGCCAGCACGTTCTCCAGATCTTTCAGCAATAGAAAACGTCTGGTCAATGGTTGCCGAACGACTGGCTCGTCACCAAACGCCAGTCACTACGGTTGATGAACTGTGGCATCGTGTTGAAGCTGCATGGGCATCTGTACCTGTACATGCAACCCAATTTCTGTTAGACTCAATGCCCAGGCGTATATCTGCTGTTATTACTGCCAGAGGTGGTTGTTCTGGGTACTGATTTCTCAGGATCTATCCAGCCAAATTTTTTGAAAATTTAATCACTTGTTATTTCTAGTATAATATATTTGTCCAATAAATATCATTTTGTTATCTGCATTTCTTCCCGGTGTAGCAATTTTAATGGCCAGTAGTGTATAATGCTGCTGATTTACCCTCAAATGGTTGCAATCCGAAAGATTTATTAAAATTTCGTTGATAAAAAGAGCTAGATTGGTTGAAGCTATCAGATTAAGAAAAAAAGTACTTTACTAAAGAGCTAGATTACTGGCCCGTCAGCTAAATTTCTGCAGATTAAAATTTAGTCCTTTAAGAAAAAAGAAAACTGTAATATCGGCTTCAAATTTAGTTACTAACAGATCTGAGCTCTTTCGGAGAACATCTTCCTTCAATATAATTATAGAAATTATGGCTTATATTTTGTAGCTATAATATATATCAGATTTTGTTAGAATAGCCAAAGAAATAATAGAAACAGAAAAAAAGGGAAAATTGGAGATTAGAATTTTGGTGCAGTCTCACATCACAATTGTGTTTTCCTTGTGATTTTTCAAAAAAAAAAAAATGCTCCATAGAAAACAGCGAACATTTTTTTATTAAGTATCCGAGTTCGACAGAAGAAGAATAGTAGTCTAACGAAATTGTAGATTATCAACCGAACAACTGCAATGCAGATATATGATCATTGGATGTAAGAGAGTACGACTAACCAATGTGTTCAATCGCATTCATTTCTGTGCACCATTTCAAGTGATGAAAGGCCAATTCTGCGCATAGCAGTGACGGATTGCTCAGCCACATCATGAACCATATCACATCACATTCAGTTTGTCACGCATCTTCCAGTGTCTGCGTGTACCATTTGACACCGTTTACAATAGAGTGCTCTATCCGCAAAACATCCATTGCTTCATCTACACTTGACGCAAACCACAGACGTCTCCACCACCAATGGTGCGATGAAAGAAGGATGTGAACGGTGGAATGGAATAAGATTGTCTTTACTGACGTGTCACGCTTCTGTCTGCAACACCACGATGGTCGTATTCGAGTCTGGAGACACCGTGGAGAGAGAATGTTTAACAGCTGCGTTATTCCCCGCTGCACTGGTCCTGCACCAGGTATTATGATATGGGGAAGTTTTAGATATCACTCTAGCACTCCTCTAGCACGTATTGCCATTACTTCAAACATCCAGTGCTATATCTCCGAGGTGTTGGATCCAGTTGTCCTTCCTTACCTTCAATTCTTGCCCACATCCATATTTCAACAGGATAATGCACGATTACAAATTTCAAGCCTTGTCCAAGGGTTCTTCGTCAATTGCCATATTGAATTGCTTCCCTGGCCGGCTTGCTCTCTGGATCTTATGCTAATAGGAAACATGTGGTCCATGGTTGCGAAACGATTGACCCAGATTATATCCCCAGTGACCACACTAGATCAGCTTTGGCAACGTGTTGAAGCTGCTTGGTCAGCTATTTAAATATAATCCTTTACTGTAGTGCCCAAGAACACATTCAAAATCTCTTTGAATCAATGCCGATACACGTGCAAGTAGTGGTCTCCAGCAATGGCTGCTACTCTGGCTGCTGATTTTGGAGGAACTACATTTCACAGAAATCGATAAATTTAATCATTTGATACTTGGTGAATATGTTATCTACAAAATAAATTTTTTGTTGTTATATCTGTTGTCTTTCTTGGTGTTGGAATTTGGGTGGCCGACAGTGTATTTAATTAAAGATGACATGTCATAAAGTTGTATTATTAATTGATAATGAAAACTAAATTCATAATTCATTGGAAATATTATGCTATTCGTTTTAATGATCAAATTTAGTCAGTTATGCATAGTCAAATTTAGTCATGTGCAGATGATTAGAAATTATACATCACCGCACATGCGCCTCATTACAGAAAACACTTAATTAATTTGGTTTAGAATTATTTTTTTTAGTAATTTTTTTTTTGTTTGATTTTATTAAATATTTAATATTAAGTAATCAGCTAAATAAGAAAACTGAACATTTAATTTTCGATCATATACAAAAATAACATATAAAAAACAATATGAAAAATTAATTATAATAAAAATTTTCAAATAAATGAATTTTAAGAATGAATTATAAATTGAAAATGAATTATAAGAAATATTTTTAAATAAATAAACTTATCAAGTTTTAAAAATGAAATAAAAAGCAATAAAAATATGGTTGATGTTCTAAACATATAATACTTTTTATGGTTATAGTAACTAACAACGGTTACATATGAAACGATGTTTTAATATAGCATGCCTACCCAATAACTAAATTTTGCTAAGTATTTATATTTATATGTTAAAATCTATACTAGAGAACACAAAAGTATATGTGTTGATTAGAGTACATGAGCTGATTAGGAATCTTTTACCCTTCACTAGATCTTCTATTATGCTATGAAAAACAGTAACTTGTTATTTGCACAGCTGATCCATTTGTTATTTGTATATCATTGGTATATTGGTATTTCAAATTTTTAACTTCTGATGCAGCTTTTACCTAAATAAATAGAACCATTTTGAAGATAAAGGAAATAATTTTAGAACACTATTTAAATATAGACAGTTATTTTTATAAACTTAACATATCAGTTTCTTGATTTCTCCTTTATATATAAAAGGCAATTAACATGGATAACAATTTATTTCGTACTTTGTAATTTTAAGAAATAAGATAGAAAGGATTTATTTCCTGCTAAATGAATCATTGTTTTTAAATGAATATTGTGATGTAATCATTTATTGAGCTGATAAATATGAAATTATTAAGATTTAAATCAAGTATTCAAATTTAATAAACAATTTATTTATTTCATTTTAATCTCTTAAAAATTAATTATAAAACAAATTATCATTTGTATGATTCAACGATTTTAGTTGCCGCTCAACCTGTCTAGTGGTTAGCGTACCTGACTACAGATAGGTGGGACCTGGGTTCGAATCCTGGCTCGGGCATGGATGTACTTTCTCTCTCTATCTTTGTCCTTTCTTTGTGTGTGAATGGTTGCCTACCCTATTAACGGGTACTTATGGCATATGTGTACTGAGGAAGTCGGACTCCACACCTAATATGGTTCAGTTGGAAAAGTGGAGCAGCGCACCCCATATTGCCAGCCTTGCTGCCACACGACGACAACAACGATTTTAGTTCATAGATTTAGCAATTCCTGGAGTCAATTCCCAGAAAGAGAGGCATGGCTGTCCATGGTGGTACAACTCCACACGCTTTTAACCACATGCCTTCTCCATTAAGAGACATGGTGACTGTAAAGTAACAAACAATAAAGCTTTAAAATTTTTATTATAAATTAGTTAGATAGCTTATATTTTTGACAACTATTTATAAAAATTGCAATTATTGACCTAATTTATTCCTTTAGCCGATTTTTCGACATAAAAGAAATTTTGCTATTAACAAAGAAACATGTGGACAAAAAGTAAATTTATGCATTTTAACTATTTGTTACATTATGTTTGTGAAGAACAGCTTGGGAAAAAATTATTGACTACAAAAATAATATTTATTTACTTGTTGATATATGGCCTTCCATAATTAGTGAATGGGATCTTTGTGTTTTCACTGCGAAAAAATGCTTTCACTTAATCTATATTGAATCACAAACACTGTTTTTAAGATATAAAACTATCTAAAAGAGAAAAAACAGACAATGAGGAATTATCCCATTAGCATTCAATGTTTATGATTTTATGTTTTCTACCATATCTTATAATTAACAAATCAACAAAACCATTTTTTTTTCAATAGTACCAAAACGTTATTCATAACATTTTAAATTGATAAACATGGATAGCAAAAGAGATGTTTTAAAGATAAATCCATAGATTTTATTTCATAATATAAATTTTAAAAGTTGTTTGGTCATTCAATCAAAAATAGCATATTTTTAGATAATTATGCAAAAGTATTTTTTTTTTTTAGTATAAAAAGATTCTTTCTTCAATATAAAATTTTTTAACGTACGAAAACTGTCAATTTCTTCGAAAAATGTTGTTACTACCGACACTTGGCTGAGTGAATGAAGTCAGAATGAGCGTCTTTCTTTTTTGAATAGAGCACCCTCATACGAAGGTGGAAGTACGAATTTTGGCTCATAGATGGCAGCACCATCTGGGTCTTCCAGATTAGAGATTGAAACTAGAGGTGACCCATAGCCTGGCTCCAACCACCCCGAAGTATTAATTCGGAATTAGAACATGGAGGACATTGCAACCCGACATATTTTACGTGCCCCAATTGCCATTAGTGAACACGACGGATCTTCGGCTAAGCGGGGATTCGAACTTACTACCTTTCGGTAACGAGAAAGACGTTCTAACCAACCAGGCCACAGCGGCCTATAGAAACATTATTTTTCTTATTGCAAAACATATACATATTTTATTGCTGGAATACCAACATCAACTCTCTATCCCACAAATTTCGTACGTGTTTTCTTCCTTCAACGAAAGAAATTTTAGAAAATTATCTCTGTCCACCTCGAAATTCTGGAGGTACAAAGTACATGAGAGTTTATCTTAATCTTCATTTCAGTGCAGATGCTTAGCGAGATAATCATGTCTGATCTCTAAACGGAACGCTTTAATAAGAGGAAACAGGAAGGTCTGAGACGTTACAAATTCAGGAAATCATGGAATCAAAGCTGCTACACATGTGATCAAATACCTTAGTAAAAAAAATATGCTTTAATTTAATCTTCCTGGTATTTTTATATATCTATATAAAGCTTGCACCCACGTTTTCTCATAGATACTAAAAATAGTATTATAGACTGTTCAAGTAGTCTTAAGGAATAGCATGTTTTCAGAATATTATAAACCGCGTACATTGTCAAAGAGAGAGAGACGTTTTCACTAAAAATAAAACTGATAACGATGAGTTATCGAATGGAATTTTCAATGATATGGTACAAGCAGCTAAGAAAACAGAGATTTTTAAGGGAGATTATCTTCGATTTACTTGACACTGAAGGATTAAGGGTAAAAGGAAATGAAGAGCTTTCAAATAACATTTAAAAAGCAATGAATTTCCTGTTTCTATAAATGTTACAGATTCCTATTTGTAAAATGAAATCTGATCAATTATAATGTCGAAATTTTTAAATGAATAGGATATATGTTTAAACGATTAGAAAAATGAGGCTGGCAAATTCGGCTGAAAATAAAAGAAGGTAATACAAAATTCATAGAGACTTCACAAAATACACCCATTCCACAACCATTTAAATTGGAAAATTACATCTTTGAAACAGTATCACTATTCCCATATCTTGGAACTATCATCGCCACTAACAATGGTTTGACCGAAGAGATAAGCAGCAAGCTCGCTATATTAAATAAATGCTATCATGTCCTCAAAAATCTACTAATATCTTGATTTTATGAACTTAAAAACTAAAATTAACATTTATAAAAAACTAATTTAACCAATCTTACTTTATGGGAGGGGGGAATGCTGAGAAATTACGAAATTACGTTAAAATAAATTATTAACCTTGGACGTAAAATCTTAAAAATTTTGATACAGTCCATGAGAATTATAACTAAAGATCCTTGCTTAATTTGGAAAGAGGTGAAAGACACAGATTTTCCAGATTCACAAAATGTTATGATGTTTTGCCAAGGTAATCCACTTTTCATGCTCAGTTATGATCCAATTTAAGAAGGGTTCGATTTTGCTACGTGTAAGCAGAGATGTGCATATGATGTCTTGATCATTTAAATTCTTCTCACTTAACTTATGTGTCATATATCACGAATACTTCTATACCAGGGGTGGCTAAGATGTCGACCGCGGTCGACTGGTAGACCGCGAAGACATTTTAAGTAGTCCGCGCGACCATCCTAATAATGACCTCGGATATTAACAATTTAATTTATGACTTATGACATAGAATCAATAAATTATATAAAATAAAAATTTACTACAGAGTCTACGCTTTAAAACCCAAAACAAACTGTGCAAAGATTTACGATTTAAAGATTTATGATTAAAGGTTTACGACTTAAAACCTAAAACGGACATGATGACGCGATTAAAACATTAAAAAAAACTATAGAAAGGTATGCATCTCAATTAAAACATGAATTGAGAAACTTCAAAAACAGGGAAGAGTGCATCCATAATCCAAACCGAGACTTCGAAGTTATCCCTTAATACTTATTTGTTTTGTTTGAAGAATTTGAAAGAAGATTCGCAGAGTTAATAAGGTTGAAAGAAATACTCAATTTTATGATATTTCCATTTAAATGAAAATGTCAACATTGATGGAGTATCTGAAAAAATAGGACATTTAATAGATATCAAATCAGTCACGGTCGAGGAAGAAATTATTAAATTAAGATGCGATATATTTCTTAAATCCAGACCATATTCAGCGATACTGATTTTAGGAAATTAATTGCTTAGGAAACGTTTCCAAATATTTACAAATTGATTTGTATTTGAAATAATACTTTGGATAGAGGTATCTTTGCGAATCTGCTTTTCAACCACGAACAAAAAACAAAGATTGATCGCATTTAACCGATGAACATTTAATTTCGTGTTTACGCATTGCATTAAGCTCGTACCAGCCACAATATGATTAACTTGTCGCAGATATACAGTGCCAAATTTCAACTAAACGAAGTGAATAGAATGGTCAGTTTTTGATATATGAATAATTTAATTATTTTTATTTTGTAAATATTAATATTAAGTTTTTTTTAGAAAAAATACATAATTTACCATTTTTTCTTGTTACCGAAAATAAATATGTACGTTAATTTAGCTCTGCCATTGGTAAACCGCCTTCGATTTCTTAAACGTGGAATAGACCGCGGATCCCAAAAGTTTGGCCACCCCTGTTCTATACAAACTATAGTTTCCAAATATGGTCCGAAATGATTTGTTGAACTGAATCAAGAATTTTCGTAATCTCCGATGCACCTTCTTGTTGAAACTGATTGCAACCAGAACGGACAGAACTTTTCGGTGGACTTAATATTATGAAATTTCCATACTAACAAAAGGAATTTTTTTTTGTCTTTTAATAAAATGTATTATTTTCTTATGCTTTTTTTAATTACTCCTTTTGGTCGGCTCTTTCCAGCGTACGAAGTTTTTCAGTGCAGTATAAAAATGAAGTATATGCAAGAGGAGGTTTGAAAATAAACACCCGTATAAATTGCTAAAAAACACAGTGACCTTGAAATAAGGTACTTATTGCGAGACATTCTATTCTCACTTTTTCTCTCCAATGAGCTCATTTACAATTTGACAACTGATTTTCCTCGCAATTTTATCTGGAGGAAACTATAATTGATACATTCACTTGTTAATGAAACCAACTTAGCAGTAAAGATTAACTGATTTGAAAAGTAATCATTTGATATTCTTTCATACTTTTGATAGTAAATTTTTTATTTACATTTATTTCTGAGCAGCATATAAATTAACTAAAAATAGTCCCCTACTAAATTTCCTATCAAAAAAAGGATGATGAATGTATCAGATTTCTATATTCATGAAGACCCAACAGACTTATTTATAAATTTATTTTAATTAATTTAAATTATTCATTTAAAATAAAAATTTGTTTGTTGTGCAGAAAACTAGTTTTCTACTAGGAACAAAATAGTAAAAAATAATTATAATTGTTAAATAATATTTCCTGTTTTCTGTTCATAATGAAATTAAATATTACGAAATAATAAATAGTAACAATTTACTAAGCATCTCTAATCAAATAATGGTATTTTATAATAATTTTTTTTTACGTCCTAAGACTAAGAATAGTTTTTGAAAACTTCTTTTACAGTATCAGAAATATTTGCACAACAGAATAATCTGAGTGTTTTGACAGCGGCGAAATATAATATTAGACGTTTATGTTGCAACAAAATCAACAACGCTAACATGTTGCAACGACTTTGACAATTGCAAACCGAACGAGTTTTCACCTCATTCTACAGCATGTATAATAAGAGTTCACAGAATTTATTACAGATGGTAAAGTTATCGCTGTATGCCTATATCTGAGTTCTTGTCTTTTAGTTTATATACATTTCTGCTTTAAGGAAATCATTCGTATCGTATTGTTTACTCTTTGAGTTATCTGTGCTATACTTAAAAAATAATTTATTATAATATAATTATATCTCTTAGTTTGGTACACGAATGCTTCCTTTGCCAAATCAATTAACTCTATGTAAAAAGAATTCGAGAAAAATTATGAAAAGTATATAAATTTTTTTCTATCAGTGTTTTTTACATTATGTACATATGATTTTTGTTGCATTAATTCTTCTTATAATTTCTGATAATATCTATATAGAATGATGAAATTTGTTCTGAATATACAGTTATATATCATATATGGCTTTGGAATTAATAAAAGTTTAATATTAGAGTTAATCAATTTGCAAGGGAAACATTTATATTATCATTTAGAATCAATACTAAGCCTGTTGTAATTAAGTTTCGAAAAGTTATCTGTAAGTTTACTTTAACAAAAATTTTAAATAAATAAATATATTTGTTCAATTATAGATTAATTGATTCATAGTTGTATGCAAAATTATAATTCAACTATATATATATATATATATATATATATATATATATATATATATATATATATATATATATATATAAATGGAGGTTTTAATCAATGCTTGTTTAAGTGTGATTTGTGTAACAAAATTTAAGATACTTATGGGTATCTTTTTTTGTCGAGTGCCAGCCACAGGTTGGCAATATGCAGTGCTCAGCTCCACTTTTCCAACTGAACCATAATTTGGTGTGGAGTCCGACTTTCTCAGTACACATATGCCATAGGTACCTGTTTATAGAGTAGGCAATCATTCATACTTCATTCATACAAGAAAAGGACAAAAATAGAAGAGAGAGAAAGTACATCCATGTCCAAACCGGAATTCGAAGTCAGGCCCACTGATTTGATTCTTTAAAATTATTTCCTATTTATATGATTCTATTGCAAATGTAGTTAAAGAAGTCATGAAAATATTAGTTGGCTGCACGAATTTTAAAGAAGCTTTCTTTAAAAAAAGTTTAATTTCTCAAACGTTGACTTAGTTGAAGCAGAATGCTAACCATGAATTCTACATTTCTTTACTGATTATTGTCATCACTATACAACTTATTATTTTGAAATAATTTTATTTTCCCATTTATATCTTCTCTTATATAGTAATAATTTGTCAAATTATTATTATTAAGTTGTTTCCTCTCCCAATTGTAAGTGGATTAAATGTTTTCTCCCATCAGTTTTCTGCAGAATTAGGAGCCTCTGGTTCCATACTGACTTTAAACTTACTCAACTCTTGACATGGGAAATTCAATAGCTACCTCCATCGTTTCCATACCAAAAACAGTGACGTGTGCATCTGCAATTCTGGCATTGAATAGCCTTTGCACATTGGTCTCACAAAAAAATAACGAGCTTCGTAAAGACTTGAATAACAGATGAACCCCAATTTTGTAAGACCTAATGAAGAAAGAGACTTCTATATATTTTAAAAAAATTATTTATTCTGTAATTTATCTTCTCCTTTTTTTCTTTTATATCTTGTTTCCCCCCTTTTTTTAATCTCATGATTTATCGTTAAGTTGTTATGTAATACATTTGTTGTGCCTTCGGGTTCTGTGTGGTATTTCTTGGTGCATCGAGAGGTTTGTTTTCTCAAAAAAAGTCCTTGTGTGGGATTATTTAATTTTTTCAAATTATAATTCTTATGAAAGGATATTATGTGACGTGCATACAAAATTCACCCACTTACTCGGTAAATGTGATGTCATCCATTAAATGTTAAAACATAATTGAATAGGAATAGTATTTTGCATAAAACGTTATTTTTTAGATATCTTATGCGATAATTAGATTCAAAAAGCATTTCATAAGGAAATTTTGGCTGAAAAGTGGTAAAATTATTTGTTACTTCATGAGGATCTTAATATATTTTGTTGGGAGTCTCGCATTCCTTATTTTAAAAGTTATTTAACTAAGAAGTACAATTGAACCAGTTAATACAGTATTTCCCAGCGGGGGGCCCACACACCACAGGGGGCAATTCGAAAATAGACTGGACACTATATACACTACTGACCATTAAAATTGCTACACCATGAAGAAATGCAGATAACAAAATGATATTTATTGAACAAATATATTATACTAGAAATAACAAGTGATTAAATTTTCAAAAGATTTGGCTGGATAGATCCTGAGAAATCAGTACCCAGAACAACCACCTCTGGCAGTAATAACAGCAGTTATACGCTTGGGTATAGAGTCAAACAGAGATTGGATTGCATGTACAGGTACAGATGCCCATGCAGCTTCAACACGATGCCACAGTTCATCAACCGTAGTGACTGGCGTTTGGTGACGAGCCAGTCGCTCGGCAACCATTGACCAGACGTTTTCTATTGGGGAAAGATCTGGAGAACGTGCTGGCCAGGGCAACAGCCGAACATGTTCCGTATCAAGGAAGGTCCGTACAATACCGGAAACATGATGTCGGGCATTATCCTGCTGAAACGTAGGGTTTCGCCGGGCTCGAATAAAGGGTAGAGCCTCGGGTCGTAACACACCAGAAATGTAACGTGCACTGTTCAAAGCACCGACAATGCGAACAAGAGGTGACCGAGACGTGTATCCAATGGCACCCCATACCATCACGCCAGGTGATGGGTCAGTATGACGATGACGAATGCACGCTGCCAGTGTGCGTTCACCACGATGCCGCCAAACACGGATGCGACCACCATGATGCTGTGCACAGAACCTGGATTCATCTGAAAAGATGACGTCTCGCCTTTCGTGCGCCCAGGTTCGTCGTTGATCACACCATTGAAGGCGCTCTTGTCTATGACGCAGCGTCAAGGGAAGTCATAGCCATGGTTTCCGAGCTGAGAGTCCATGCTGCTGCAAACGTCGTCGAACTGTTCGTGCAGACACTTGTTGTCTTCCAAACGATCCCGTTTCTTGACTCACGGCTCGTGACGTGGTTGCACGATCCATTACGGCCATGCGGATAATATGACTGTCTTCTCGGCTGTTAGTGATAGGTGGCCGTTGAGATCCCGCATGGCGTTCCGTATTACCGTCCTGAACCCATCGATTCCATATTCTGCTAACAGTCATTGGATCTCGACCGACGCGAGCACCAATACTGCGATAAGATAAACCGCAATCCCGGTACGCTACAATTCGACCTTTATCAAAGTCAGAAACGTGCTGGTACGCATTTCTCCTTCTTATACAAGGCATCACAAAAACTTTTCACCAGGCAACAACTTTCAAATGCAATTTGTGTATGAGGAGCCGGCTGAACAATTTCCTCATTTAAACACAATATAGGTGTCGCTACTGGCGCTTGCTTTGTCTGAATGCGCTGAAAAGCTACTCATTTGCATATCACAGCACCTTCTTCATTTCGTATAAATTTCATGTCTATAGCATGTCGCCTTCTTAGTGTAGCAATTTTAATGGCCAGTAGTGTATGTCGAAAAATATGTTATTTTGCCGTGGGGGGTATGTTAAATGTGTTGTATACATTTAAATAAATGTATATTTTTTAGTTTACGTTTTCTCTATGTCACATTAAATTAATTTTAACAAATACATTTATTTATTACTTGATCTTATATATATATATCTTTCAGCCCATAATAAAATGAGTGGTGAAAACAAGAAAAAAGTTTGTCAATATTAGGAGGAATATTTAAAATTTGGGCTCATGCCTGCTGTCCGCGATGAAAGGTTTTCTTTTTGACTTTTAAGCTAGCAATGCTTGAACAACAAATTAGTGAATCGAGGTCATCTTGAGGAGGGTTTAAAGGCAAAACAATGCTTTTATTAATTCACATTTGAATTATTTTCAATTTTAAAAAAAAAATTGAAAAGAAGAACAATAAAATCCCTATTTATTACTCACACATCAACTCACAATTGTATTCTTGAGGCTAATTATCAAATTTCTTTATTTATCACTAAATCTGGAAATAAATCATACTATAGGAAAAATTTTTATTAATAAAACCTTCTATATCAGCCTTTCTGAAAATGGTTCTTGAAAATGATGACAAAGATTTAAAAGCTATGTCACTTAGTAACATTATTGTTAGTGGAAGAATAGACGAAGTAAGTGGAGATATTAGAAAACAATTTCTTGAAATGCTGAAAACAAGAAAATACTCAGTGCAAAGGGATGAACCAACTTTGATAGACAATGAGGCAGTATTTAAAACTTACGTAAGATATATTAATAAAGGGCCTTTTCTTTGAAGAAATGTTCTGTAAAAGATTAGAAAACACCACTATTTCCAAAGATGTATATAATAAGCAAAAAAATTACTTAGATGTCAATAATATACCAGTGAAAAATATAACACCTTGTGCTGCGCATGATGCTTCTAATATGACGAGCAAGAAAAAATGGCGTCTGAAAAATGATGAGAATCCTAAAATGATTCTTGTGCATTATGTTATTCATACTCGCCTGTTCAGAATGAATTACTACATTTAGTTATAAAGTGTATCAATGCTATTATAAATCTAATATCAGATGTGAAGAAACTCTTCAATTTATTTTGTGAAGAACAAAATGCAGACCATGTGAGATACTTACTTCACAACTGAACTATGATGATATACTATATTCTCTAAAAGGAACTCCTTGAAAATATTTATGGAACTGATTGATACTCTTAGTGATATTTTAAGTGACAAACCTGAAATGAAGTATCTGTTAACAGTCGATAGTAAAGCATTTGTAAGTTACTTAGAATTATTATCTTTGAAGAATTAAATATATTAAATAAGCAACTTCAAGTAATAAATAAAATTGTTCATGAAAAAGTGATGATATTTGGTTTCATTACTCATATTTAGTAATATCAGAAATATATTAACAAGAAAAACCTTTAAACAGTCTGATTGGCTCCAAAAATCTGATGTAAATGGTATTGCTTTACTTTCTACTGTCGATCATCTGAAAATTCTATCGGTTGATTTAAAATAAAGATTTTCTGATTTAAAACAAATTGATTTTCCAAACTGGATGATGCAGCCAACGTTAGTGTATTTGTCTGATATATCAAATATTCAGTATCAAGAACTCGTAGAAATGCAGAATGATGAGTCAGTTAAAATTTCATTTAATATAAAAAGAGCAATGGCATATCTTTGTGAGGAAACAGAAATCAAATAACCAAATTTAACCAAATGTGCAAGAAAACTGTTGTTATTGTTTCCGTTTTCATATTTAGCTGAATGTTAGTTTAATGCTGTAAGTAATTTACTAATAAAAAAAAGAGAGAGATCGTCTGGATGTAACACAACGGGGAGACTTGAGACTGAAACTAACCAAATTGAAACCTAACATAACATCTCTGTGAGGCAAGCATCAAGTGCAATGACTAAAAATTTAAAATATTATAGAAAAATATTTATTAAAATAATTTCGAGTTTAATTTTAGTTTTTCATTACGTTTTGAAAATTTACTTACTGTGTTTCGTTAAAAATTTCCTAGTGATTATAAAACCTAGCATTTAAGTTCTTTAAGTAAAAAATTCCGTTGTTTAACATAAAAAATAATGTATATTCTACATACAGGGACTTAAGAATTTTAGAAAGGAAACACTGAGTTAATACAATGGGAAGAAATAGAACTGTGTATTTCTCAGAACCGTTTCTTAAAAATTCGAAATTATAAAATGAATATAAATTCCATTAGAAGTATTCAAAATTAAGATTATAATTTAACAGGAGAAATTTTTGCAAATACTATTTCATTGATAAATGATAGAAAAGTTATGCGCGTTACACATCACTGTTATTTATTTTTTTTTCAATGAAGAGAATTTATGCATGAGTAACCACGAATGTACTCATGCATAAAATGTATTCAATTTAACTTACTTCATTTACCTAGTTTTCATTTTTAATACCAAGTTTTCATTTCAATGAAAGCTTTTATCAATGACTGTTAACATTTGATGGTTTTAAAACACCGGAAATACCAATTTAAATAGAACGTTCGAGATAGCAAGTTCAATACTTCCTAAGTTCTAGAAGCAAGAAATTACCTATGATTGCTACTTGTTCGATTAACATCCACATTTCCTTCTTGAAATATCATTTTGTATTCAGAACCGTACCTTAGTAAATTTCTTTTGGATTTTCTTGATTTGAATGAAATAATCAGAAGGAATGAGATAGCAAATTTATGCATTACCGACGATAAAATCTTAGTTAATAAGAAAACATATGGAAATAGGGAATAAAAAAGTTTATAAAAAGAACAAATGATTTTTTGTTATGTTTTATTAAACGAAAATTCTTCAAAATATTGAAAACAATACTAAATTACTAAATTGGTTAGAAACACAATTTTATGATTATTTTTAAAATATGTTAAATTATATATTAACTTGGAACACGAAATTGATAATTTTTCTGATAAAACTTTAGTGGATTTTCTTATCTGCTTAAATTTAAGAATAGAAAAATTGTTTGGATATTAAAAAATATCCCTTTTTAAAATATGCATTTATCTATTATAAATAATTGAAAGTTATTGAGCATATATTTTATGCCATTTTCTAGATTTTTTTCTCAAACTTCTATTATTTATATTATTCTATATTTGTTCTGAAATAATTTTAATGAATTTTCTAAATTTATATAAATTCTTATTTCAACTTATACTTAATTTAACTGTAAAATACTACTTACTTACTTATACTTAACCTTCAAATGATCAATATCGATTAACTTTTCTAATATGAATATTTGATCGTTTTGATTACTGTTTACAATATATGATTCATTTACTGAAATACAAAATTCACACATTATTTATACAGAAAATAAATTGTTTTTTGTTATGAAACAACATTCATTCTGTTATTGACGATTAATGAAATTAGTTATTAATTATATAATGACTCAAAATATAATAGATCTACCTTTTCGCGCCACTACAAGATCGGAAACTGCTTCTCATTTATCGTTACCCGGTGGGCACCTGTGAACCAAGTCACGGAGGCGAGTAGCACTACCCACTTCACACCATCACAAACCCGCTTATAGGGAGAGTCACATTCATCCATCATCTGAGGAAAGGACAAGAAACGCATAAGAAGAGAAAGTACATCCATGCCCGAACGGGATTCGAACCCAGGTCCTCCCCATCGGTAGTCTGTTATGTTACCCACTATACAGGTTAGGGGGCCTCTACCTGAATATATAGCCAATTTATATGCTATATACACATTTTCATCCTGTGAGTTAAAAGCTTTATTCATTAATACCATTTATCCGATAGCTTGACAGCTTAAGCGTATAATTAAAATAATATATGTCGTATTTACCAGTAAAGAAGAAAGTGATAAAACAGAGTAAACTCCTAATTACCCAATCTAAACTATATGCATGTGTATAAGGCAAAAACAAAACATCTTTCTTCCTTTTTTTAATAATGGTTAGAGTAGAACACAGGACTTTCCACTCTGAAAAGCATTATCATATCACTTAACCTAAGAGAATCCTTTGGTCAACAACGTCTAAAATTTAACGGATAATTAATGCTAAGCAACGTTATGGAAATAGTTTTTCAATTGTTTGATTTTTAATTTGCAATTGAGTTTTCTTTTTTTTAAAAAAAAGTACATATGTCGGGCACTGGGTGATTAAACTCTTCGCCACAACAACGCCAGAAATTACTACTCATTTATCGTTACCCGGTGGGCACCAGTATACCAAGTCGAGTATATATATATATATATATATATATATATATATATATATATATATATATAT
>JAPDSC010165233.1:29984-49747 GCA_026290005.1 Latrodectus geometricus
TATATATATATATATATATATATATATATATATATATATATATATATTAGGTTGGGGAAAAAGAAATCCATTATTTTTACGTGAACTTTATGTAACTTCTTTTGGATTCACTTTGTAAAAAGGTTTAAAACAGCTTTCATGCAGATTTTTAGGTCTTGCGCGTTACGACTGCTGACATGCGGTTAACTTCCCTCATTTTTGATATTTTATAGACATTTTCGATGATGCTGTATCCACATGCGAGGTGCATCTCTAACATCAAAAATACCCGAACGGAATCGACGAAACAAAAATTGTACGTAACTGATTGTTACAGTCTTATGTAGGACGATAAACACTTTTCACAATTTTAGCCACCCGGCTATCTTTTTCGCCGTTACAAGAGAAAAACGAAAATGTATCGAATTTTCTGTTTGTTGTCTTCCATTTTTAAAACCTCGTAACTGAATTAATCAAACAAAAAACCGCAAGAGGATATTTTAGTGTCAAATGTCACCTTTCCAACGAGCATAAATCTGAAATTGTTTGATAGATACCTCACAAGATAGCGATCACTACAGACGTCTACCGAAAAAATAATGGATTAATTTTTCCCCAAACTAATATATATGATAATTAATTTTAATTTACTAGAAACTGCACAGAATATTTTTATCATCTTGAACGAATTAATTATTTATTGTTATAATCTTTATTTGAATAAAAAAATCGACAATCAGTCTGAATAAATTAAAAATAATGATTAACTTCATTATTTTTAATTTATTCTAGCAAAATTATCTCTATATTTCTTATTTTACATTCAATACTTGACGTTTAATTTATGGGATTGAATATCTCGCTTACTTCCGACATTTACATACTTTTTTAAAAACTTCCGTTGACCAATCATCGAATTTAATCTGGAAGCTTAACGACGATGCTCAAAACTATACTACATATAAATTGCTGTATTGTTGTCTTATTAAGATTATTTTAAAGGAATCATTGAGGAGTTAAGCGATTCACTATGGAGGGAAATTTGTTTACCATCAAAGGATTAGTATTCTTTATCTTGATCAAGTTTTCCTGTATGGAATTCGGTCAAGCGTAACCTTATCATTGAAAAGTATAAAAACCTCTTTCGTAAATTTGACGGCGATAGTTGATCAACAATAACATTTCATGCGAAGGTAAGATAAATTATTTTACCGATTTCATTTGTTTTGAAGTAATGCATTAACAGATTTTTATATAAATAAGTACATATTGTAAAATTTATTACTATTGGAAGCTTTCTGTTGTAAATATTTATCAATCTTAAAGTTTTAGACACTGTCTCAACAATAAGGAATAACTTTTTTTATCGAAATATGATTAATTTTATTACATCACTTTTATAATATTTTTGATTTTTTAAGATTACAAATTAAAATTGAATTTACAAATACTAAGTACAAAGATTTAAAAGTATATTTAATGTAAAAAGAATTAATTTTTAATGTTCTTGGGAATATATTTTGATTTTTGAAATAACAAACTGGAAAAAAAATTGTTAAAATGATGCTGCAAAAGTTTGACAAATATGGAAAAATATGAAAAAAAATTATTTAATTTTATAATAGTAATATTTTGTACTGATCGTGATAAAAATATAAATATATAATTAGTTAACACAATAATAATAAAAATATTTCTAACTTTTAACGACTTTAACAGGTATTGATTAATTTATTTGATTTTATTGTATTATTTGTTCTTAGAAACTTAATAAACTGTATTTACAATAAATTTTTCAATCTTGAAAACTGAATAGATCTTTATGTTGGTAGGCGTCTAGCCTTCCGGCTATTTACCTTCTATTCCTAATAATATGGTAAAAGCATAATGATTGAAGTTACATAATAAGATTAATCACATAACAGTTTGAGTAGATAGTATAAGTGCTCTCAAAATGGCAGTACTTTGCATGACATTAAAAAACACCAATAAATTTCAAATAATTTAATGTTAGGAAAATATATCAGATGAAATAGATAATTCAAAACAATGTTGATACATTGTATTTTCAATCCCTAAGTAGCAATCTTGAAAACCGTTTTCTTAATTGATTGAAATTTTAAAATTTGTATACTTAATTTTATTTAAATTAGTGGAATTCAGAAATATTTCATGGTCAATGTTTAACATTGACCATGAATATTGATCACTATACTTACAATGCAAATTAACCATTAATTTCTATAGATAAAAATCGATGCGAAATCATTCAAAATATTTATAATTTTAATTCAATTTATTAAGGTGAAGCTGAATTTCCAAGGAACAAAATGGATATCGCCTTAGAAAGGTCTTATCCAACACCGTTTGCAAATGTGTCTCTTCTACCGATGCTGCTTTTCTCTTTAATGCAGCAAAAACATTCGCCTCAAACATCAATGGCCATTAAGAAAGAGTATGATTTTATAATAGGTAAATATAAGCTTTAATATGAAAATATATCTTCAATTTTATAACAAAAGTCTAAATTTACTTATTTCTAAAAAAAAATTGCATTAAAATAAGAAAATTTTGAGGTTATTTACTTTAATAATTTCTTACTTAACTATTTGATTTTAAATATTTAAGTTAAGTATCTAATATTTATTAAAATATTTTGATATTTTAATCTGCATGCCACAATTTAAAAAAATTTAATTTGTTTTAACTTAATGTATGTAATTATTTTTTGAATTTTTATTGCAACTATAGAAATTTTAGAAAACTTATTTTTATACTAATTAGTTTAATAAAATCTATTTCAATTTTACGCAGATTTTAATAATATGTTTTTTTAAAAATTATTATTACAATTAAATAAGAAAATATTTTAACTATGTCTTTTTTTACTATATTGTATGTGACTCTTAAATTAAATAGTCACTCAAAAGTTCAGTTATCTGAGAAAATAAAGGTAAAATGTTCCTTATTAATTACGCAATGATCATGTGATAACACATTAAATTATCAAGATATATTTATGAAAATAATTCATGCCAATTTTCTAAAGCCTTAAAGTTATCTGTGAAAAAAAGTAATTTAAAGGAAGTTGCTGTTGTTATAAAATATCAAAATTAAAAATGTTTGTATAGCTTTTAATTTTTAAGAAGCATTTAGGAAAATACAAACTTCAAATATAATACTTATTTCACTTTTTTATAGTATATAAATCTTTCAATAAAAAAAAATTTTTTAAAAATAGGTATTGAATAAAATTTAATTCTGTTTTGATGGATTCGCTTGTAAAATTATAATAATAAGTTTTTTTCAATAAATTATAAAATTTTACAACAATTGTTCTGTAAATAACATATTATATTTTTAAACATTATTTGTATTTGAGGATCGAAATATATTGTCTCGAGATAGAGTCCCGAAAGTTGGCTTCAAGCGGGAATTTAAACATTTATTGTTTAGATGTAGTTATTTCTTAAGTCTCAGTCTAATTTGGAATGGAGTTTGCTTGTTTAATTATCCATTCACCTTTTATGATTATCATCAAAAATAAGTATATAGATAATGTGGATTTAATAAATAATTATTTATGTTGTTAGAATATTTAAATGAGAATTCGCTCTCTTTTGCTACCAACCCAGGTCGAAATTCGCCTGTAAGACCTTAGCCAAGAGCAGTCAAGAAAGGTTTTATGTTAGATTATGCTCTGTTTTAATATACATAGAAAACTACATGTAAACAATAGTAAATTACGTATATATAAACAATAGTAAGTTAAGAGTTTATACATTAATCAGTAGTTTAAAATTAATTAATGTTTATATATTCTGTTGGCACATTCATAAATAAAATAATCCACTATTATAATCCACATTACACAGCATTTGTTTTAACAATCACGGTAAATTAATTAACTAATGCTTTGCTATATTTATATAAATGTTATGTTAATAAGTCGCTACATATATTTTGAAACGAAGACAGTATATGTAAACTCATTAAAATATTAAAACATTTAATAAAAATCCTCTAACCAGATAGATTTATCGCATAATTTACAACCTCAAGTTTCTAAATCTGTTAGCCAAAATCTGTTACCCAGAGCGCATGCGTCAGAATTTCTATCTGGAGCCGCCTTTTGGGGCTCTATCTCGAGACACAAGTCGGAGTGTATATTTTCTCGTTTTATATAATGCGAAAAATAAATTAAATGATAACATATAAAATATTAATATGGAATACTCAAAAATATTAATATAAAATATTAATATGGATTACTCTTCATAATTCGTTCTATACTTATCTCAAACTATTTTAGTCGGTGCTGGGTCAGCAGGATCAGTGCTTGCCAACAGATTATCTGAACTGCCCTGCGCTTCTGTGCTCTTGTTAGAAGCTGGTCGTCCTCCCCCTCTGCTCACAGAAGTACCCGCCATAGAACGGCTTTTCTGGAACACGGACATAGACTGGAGTTTTAAAACAGTTCCCCAGAAGCACACTGGAGCTGGTCTGAAGAATCGAGTAAATAAATTTTAAACAATTCTCTGAATACTAAGTTACAATAGGTTAAATTATGCAATAAGAAGATATCAGAAATAACATTAGAATGGAAAGAGCTTAATGGTGGATATCCAATGATTCAATAATTTTGTAAATCTAGATAAATCTGGATCTGTTCGCTAAACATTAAATTATTCTGTATAGATTAAATTATGCAATAATAGTCATAAATAACAATAGAGCAGTTGTTACACAATTTACTCATAATAAGATATTAAACATAGATTAAATTATGGAATAAGATATTAGAAATAACATTAGACCTGTACTTTCAGAATTATTTATATCCAAATCATTCAGTGTCTTTGTAAACATTTGAAATTCATGTGCTGTTTACTGAGCATTCAATATCTTATTAAATATATACTTCAAATTAGAGCTATATTGTCTATAATATGCAAATATGATTTCATAATAATACATAACGTATCAGAATGTAAATATTTCTGTATTTCTTACTGTGTGAAATCATTTAAAGCCTGTGTGTAAACGAAAAAGTACTAAACCATCAATTTTAAATCTAGAAATCTTTTGAATCACATATAATTAATTTTCTGAGTATCCATACTTTTACAACTATATTTTAACAAGCAGTTTGATCCGCGTGGCGACTGGGGCATTTAAAATATGCCTGGTCGCAATGTCCTTCATGTTTCCATTCCAAATTAATACCTCTGGGGGTGGTTGGAGCTAGGCTATGGGTCTTCTCTGGTTTCAATCTCTAAAATAGGAGTTTCAGATGGTGCTGTCATCTATGAGCCAAAAGTCCTACTTCCACCTTCGTATGAGGATGCTCTATTCAAAAACGGAAGATGCTCTCTCTCTCTGACTTAATTCACCTAGTCTCGGACGGGCAGGCTTGGTGTTGCCAAGTGTCATCAGAAACAACAAATTTCAATACATGAACTATTAAAAATTCTATTTCTAACTTCTTCGATTTCAATAATTTGCTATTCATGTTCCTTTAGATTAAAAGTTTTATTTAATCCACAACGTTCATTCTCACTAACGTGGTATCTCATTGTAGCAAATTGTATGGCCCAGTGGTAAAACTCTTGGTGGTTCTAGTGTACTAAATGATGGAATCTACAATCGAGGAAATCGGAAGAATTACGACGACTGGGCTGCTAGTGGTGCAGAAGGTTGGAGTTACGATGAAGTTCTTCCCTATTTCAAAAAACTTGAAGAAAATATGGATCCGGAATATATATCAAATGGTAACAATACCAAAATCTCTAATGCGTCAATCCCAAGCTATCGTAAAATGCTTGTACTTAATATACTCATTGAAGTTGTATAAGTAGATAGAATTTAGAGAATTGATCTTTAATTCTTTTAGGATATCACGGAACTGAGGGAGAAGCTACGGTTCACAGGCCACGCTATAGATCTGAATATAAAGGTGCTCTCTTCAAAGCTATAAGGAAATTGGGATACAAAGTTGTAGATCCTAATGCTCACCGTCATACAGGTAAAGTATATGCAAAAACTTGTGTTTTAAAATAAATATACAAAAATATACAATTTTAGATAGATTTTAATATTAATTAATTTTAGTTTTATTAGGAAATACATATAAAATGTTTCTTCATTAGTAAAAGCTTTTGCAAGATCATTTTTACTAAAAAGCATTGAAGATGAAAAGGATTTGATATCTTTGTTATTTTATAGTCATTGTTTGCACTCAATAACTAATTCAACGGGTACACACATTGTACAATCGACTTTGAATTATAATAGTCATCCATACTCGAGAGGGGAATCGAAACTGCAAACTATTAGTTTGCAGTTTCGATTCCCCTCTCGTTATTATTAGTTAGAGATAATTATTCAGCTGCTGATTCGACTCGGCCAAAATAAGTAAAGTTTGCATACAAGTCATTCCTTTCATTAAGTTACGGCTAAAATATTTTTCTACTTGTAAATGTAGTTTTAGTGATGATAAACCTCAACCTAATAAATGCTATTTTTATTATAATTTCTACTGACAAAGATAATTGAAAATTAAGAGAAAATTATTTTCAAACATTTTGAATAAATAAAAAAAAGTATTTTTAATTTATTTCTATTATTAATTCATTTTTAGATATAGATATTTAGTGTTAGGAAAATAAACTAATAGTCACAATACTTAAAATTACAAATATTTTTATTTAAGTATTTTAAATTCATATTACTATCAAATTGTTTGAAATCATATCTCAAATTTAAAATATTTTTTTTATAAACTAAAAAATTGAAATTATTCTCTATATACCAAATGGAGTTAAATAATTTCAAACTTAGCTTAAATAAAAACTTAAAATTTGTATATTAAACAATGTTGTGCTTACATTTCATTGAATGAATACGATTTATATGAAATTATAAACTGGATTTCCATGTAACTCGGAAATTTAATAACTCTTTCAATTTACTTATTTTTCATTATATATTCATGATATTATTTTGAAATTTAAATAATGAAAATTTTTATCTTGCTTTTCTAATCCTATAAATCATCGACTCACAATTTTAAAGTAAAAAGAAATAATAACCAGAGTATTTGATTGCTTTGTCCATCTATTTGACTTTAAGTTAGTGTTTCGTAAACTTAATTTCTTCAGGTTTCTAGATAATAACTATTTCAGACTTGCTTCACGATTTTTGTGGACGAAAAATATACCGATGTTAGTAAAGTACAACTGTACAAATTATCCAACGTACAAATTACTTTTTAAAATATTCTACTTTAGATATTGGCCGGTCAATAGCTGAGTGGTAAGCGTTCTTGAATCCTGAGCTGTTGGTTTTCGGGTTCAGTAGCAGTTTCCAGCCTTGTCGTGGGCGTCGGGCCCAGTCACCGAAAGTGCCGGCCATTAGGGAAAAAAACTCATTAGATATTGTAATTAAAAACTCTAAGCTTAGTTTTGTAACCTAATTAATTAACTTCTCTTTAGGATTCTATGATCATCAAGGAACGCTGCGAAACAGTCAAATGTGCAGCACAGCAAAAGCTTATTTGGTCCCTGCAGAAAATCGAACAAATCTTGATATTTTACCTAAAGCTATGGTTCGTAAAGTAAGTAAGCATTTTTACCACCAAAATCAAGGATTATTAAAATCTATGAGCTAACCGTAAGAAAATCTCCTTCTTTATTTCCAAGATAAAATCCTACTGTTTCATTTTTCAGATCGTCATAGAGAATCACATAGCAGTGGGTGTCCAGTTCGATTTCCAAGGCAGAACATATGTTGTGAAATCAAGAAAAGAAGTGATTGTGTCTGCGGGTACAGCAAACACGCCTAAGCTCTTAATGCTTTCTGGAATAGGACCAAGGAAAGAGCTTAAAAGACATAGGGTATGTTAAGTGTTACTTTTTATTAATTTGCAATATTAATGCTTTTAAATAATAATAAAAACTTTGAAATTCTTTGACATAAAGTGTTATAAATTATGGCGGCTAAGTGTTATAAATTATGGCGGCCAATGGCAGAATGGTAGCGTTCCTGACTCCTGGGCTCTGGGTCCCTGGTTCGAATCTCGGTTTGGGCATAAATGTTTACTCTCTCTGTGTATCTTTGTACTTTCTTCATCTGTGATAGTGGATGAATGTGTCCCACCCTTTAAACGGGTTCTGGTGGTGTGACGTAGACAATGCTACTCATATGAGCCTCCGTGACTTGGTTCACAGGTGTCTACCGGGTAAGGCGGAAATGAGTAACAGTTTCCGGTCTTATAGCCGAAGGGTCTGCTCATCCAGTAGCTCCCCATTAGAAAAAAAACCACGTTATAATTTATTTTTAAAAAATTATGGTAGTATAACTCACTAAACTTACGTCAAAATATTGTTTTGAGAATAAAATTAGCTTTGAATGAACACAATTGCCATAAAATATTAAACTGATTTTCATTTTAATAATATATATAGCATCATTTTTATAATTAGTTTTTTATTCATTCTATAAATTGATTTATATTTAATATTAACACTGGAACTAGTTAATGTTAACACTGGGATTGGTTAATATTAAATAGAAATAATTTTTATTCATGACAAAATTAATTTTTAACATTTTATGTCCTGTCCTGTTATTAAAATTTAAATAACAAATCTGGGTCCTATTTTCAATCATTAATTTATTTAAATTTATTTGAATTTGTGAGTTATTACTTAAATAAGTCTGCATTATGAAACTCATAATTATCTAACAAAAATTTAAATATTAACAAATAAATTTAAAATTGGGCATATATATATATATATATATATATATATATATATATATATATAAACGTTTACTCTCTCTCTCTGTATCTTTGTTCTTTCTTCATCTAAGATAGTGAATGTGGCCCGCCCTTCAATAATATAAGAGACATTATTAAAAAAAGTGATTTTAGTAATATCCTGTATTAAAGATATAGATACAAAACAAATAAAGCAAGACAATGAAGTTTGTATTAGGAATTGTATAACTGGTTTCAAATGAAAGATAAGAAATTTTCTTTTCATGTTTTCAATAGAGACTCACTTTCTAAAAAAGGCCTAACGTAACAAAACCACTAATTCCGAACATCAACTATCAATTCTTTAATCCTAAAGTTAAGACTTAATTACATGCTAAGAAATAATATTTAATTGCTCGCAATGCTATTTTAATTTATTATAATTTACATTTTTTACAGATTCCTATTATCGCAGAATTACCTGTGGGAGAAAACTTACAAGATCATATTGGTTCAAACTTGAATTTTCTCTTAAAATCAGACATTCCGGAAGTTCATGAAAAACTCATGAATCCTTTCAATATAGCTCAATACATTCAAAATAGGACAGGTAAATTATATCTATTATTAATTTTCAGGTCAGTAAGGTTAAGCAACTTACAATTATTTTAAGTTAATTTACTTAAAATTATTTATAAATTTTAATCACACACTAAAATAATTAAATTTTAATACAAACAAAATTTCTTCATATCTATATATCTTCACCTTTTAATATTAATCAAATTAATTTCATGAATTTATTAAAGAATTTTTAAAAATATAAATGATACTATTCTCCATGACATAATAATATATATTCAAATGAATAGTACATTACTCTTATATTCATTATTGGTAAACAGTAATTCCAGAAATGCCTACTTTTGCAGAAGTGCCAGAAAGCTTTTTCTAAAAAAGTTTTTACTCAGAATGTTTTCTAATAATTTTAAATGTTTTCAAGTTTGTGCAAAAATATTTTAAATAAATTATATGGTAATAATAATTGTTTTAAGCAAAACTTTTTAAGGCAATTAAGTCGTTGATAATGTAATGCCTTCTTAAAATATGTGTATTAATTTGTTTTTTCTGTCGCATATATATAATATTTTATGTAATCTACAATTATTTACTTATTTCAGGCCCTCTAGCGTCAACACAGTTTATCACTGCAATGGGTTTCTTAGAAAATGAAGATAAGCCTCATACTGATTTTCCAGACTATAAATTATACTTCGCCGAATCATCAGCAACTCTATTTCCTTTGTTAAGCATGGGATTGAAACAAGAGGTATATTCTATCAATATGTCTCTCTCTCTATATATATATATATATATAATTTCTTCCTTGATATATCTTGAATCAAAAGATACACGTTTCATCTGCAGAAACTACATTATTGCTCTTTTACTGTGTTTAGCTCTTAGGTAGCTGGCGCATCAGAAGAAGGCGTCTACGATCGAATGCTCATTACTGGTTAATCATAGTCTACATATATCACTCTATATATTTTCAATGTTGACAATGAACTATGATATCTGACGTTTGTTACGTGTGCCTTGAAATTCCTTTTGCTTTTTACCATCATTTATTCTCAACTTCATGACAATATAATGATTTTTCGTTGTTAATATGATTTCGTTGCTAAGCTGTTCATCTACTGTTCATAAGTTTGGAATGTTTCCAAGTTTCTGAAGTGATATTATTGGTCATTCCTTTCTACTCACTGCGCATGTCACATTTCGAATGCATTCATTACTTAAAAGAGGAGAAAACCATTCAAATGAATCTCAACTTTCTTTACTATTAACCATATCATTGTTTAATTGTCATTTGACATTGTTGAAACTACTGTGCAACTTATAATAAGATTTCATTGAGACACTCAGAGTCCATCAATCATGGGTTGTTTGCCTTCGAGGTAAACAATAATATTGATAACATTGCTTGCAATTTTGTTTATTAAGATATTATGGAACATTGAATATCAGATGTCATAAGCTGCATTTTAAGTGCTACATTTGTGTGTGCCTTCCGAGCTAAATTATTAGAAAAATCATTATTTCCATTTACCCATCTTATTCCATTCAATTTTCCCCTTTTCTCTTTCATTGTTATTCTTTTTATCTTTAATTTAACAATTATTCCCTTTTCTCCTTAATTTTGAACCACTAATATGTTCCTTAAATATAAATACATATGTTACAACAATATTCAATTACGCGTGTCAAACATTCTCTTCCAATATATAGACATATAACAATGTGTTTTCTAAAACTATTAATTTTTTTAGGTATTTAAAAAAGTGTATGCACCATATATCGGTCGTCCTTTTTACACATGTTTTGCTCATTTGCTCCAACCCCGCAGTCGAGGAAAAATTACATTAGCCTCTGCTGATCCATATGATGATCCAGTAATCGATCCTAATTATTTTGATGATCCCGATGACATTAAGGACATCATTGAAGGTGAGAAATATTTTAATTCCTTATTACATCATTGGCGACTTGAATGAAACTTGAAAATACATGCAATGTCTTAAATATAATGTTTGATCTAATACAATACAAAAACATATCTAATAATTACATTATACAAATACGTATCTAATTTTTAAATACATATCTATGGTGATACAAATTGATGTAATTTGGCCTAATGATGTATTTTGATGATACAAATTGATGTAATTGATTTAATTTATCTTTTTTGTGACATTCAATGGTAAAATTTCAGCAAAAGAGGCTAATTTGTTTATAATTTTGAATTTAATTTATTTATTTATTTATTTATTTATTTATTTATTTATTTATTTTTTAACAATTTTTTCGACAATTATTTAATTTTTTATTATGTTGCAGTAATATGATATTGTATAACTTAATAAAATATAGAAAACAAAGTGTAATATTTGCTTTAATGTAATAATGAAAAATACTTTAAATTAGACATATTTATTTATATTTTTATTGCTATTATTTGACAATTTAAATAATTAAATTTAATACCATAGCCTAAAAGAGTATTTTGATATGATCAAATGCTTTCGTTCATATTAGAAAGGTGAAACATTTTTGACTTAAATAATCAAAATTATAGATAGAGGAAATACATACTCTTGTGAATATTTATCTCTGACTTTATTTTTATAGAAATAATTTATTACTAAAATATCTTATATCATGAAACTTTTTGTCACATATTGTTTCCCTAACTCGTTAATCACTTTTTATGAAGTTCCCTGGTATTTTTCATTCTATTTCTACTATTAATTCACACTGTCTTTTATATACATATCTTGTTTAAATTTCCAATTATTAATAAATACTTATTTTCAAATCCACTCAAGTTCAAATACATTTTTAAACTTGTAGTGGATGACACTTGATGTTAATACAATTTTTACAAATATCAATTTATATAATTAAATTAAATTAATTAATTTAAATTGAAGGAAAAAATGCACTATTTTGTAGTGGTGCCATCTGTTGGCAACAGTTACTATCTCTATCTTAAATTTATTTATTTTTATTATCTTGCAAATGAGTATATTAATTTTTTTTGAAAATTCGTCTTTGTAATTTTGAAATTAATTAGTGAGAGATATGAAAGGAGTATGCGAAAGAGAGAGAATTTTTTCTAATTTAAAAAAATGAAGAAAAATTCACTTAAAAAGGACTTTCCACAATACAATGAAATGAAAAATTTGCTTTGGAATGGCAAATTTTTTACTGGGTCAAAGTAAAATCTTCATGTTTTCAGATCGAATTTCAACAAAGTATAAACATAAATTAAGCAATAAACTAAAATAACGAACCAGATTAACTATATGAACAATTGATTCGCGAAATAAAAATGCAAATTTCATAAAAAGTAATTAAAATAAATGAAAATTTATTGACCTAAGTAGGAATTTACATTAAAAATTTTTTAATATATTACTTGTTTAAAATAATATTGCTCAAGCTTCTTTTATCTTTACATTACCAGAGCTTTAAATATTATTTATTTACAATATACCGATACTTCATGCTCTGTATACCGATACTGTGTCTAATACATTACATAAAACATTGCCTAATGATTTAAACTGATAACTATTAGTAACATTATATCCTTAAAAGTTTTTGATTATTAAAAGACTTATTTTCCAACTTTGCATGTGATATTTAACAAAATAATTTTATAAAAATTACTTTCAATCGTTTTTTCAGAAGCTGTTTGTGAATTATATTATAGTTAATTTAAACTTTATAAAATATTATGACATTTTATATTAGTTTTGAATGAAAATTAAATAATAGTTAATAAATAAGGCATTAAAGAAACCACATATGTCAAAAACTAGAAGTATAAATATTTCTCTACTATAACCATTAAAATTATCTCTGATAAACCTTACACAACCATTTATGTATTCATTAAGATAAATGACAAAATTTTTCATGAAAGAAAATTTAATCTCATAACTTTACAGTACAGAATTTAAGAACTATCTTTTAAACTGCAGTATCAGACATTTTTTTTTTTTTTTTTTTTTTTTTTTTTTTTTTTTAAATCTAAAGATTTTTGAAATGTTTTGATTTTTTGAATAAAACATACACGATATAAATAGTATCTCAAATATTTTGTAGTTATCTCAGTACAGTTTTTTGTTAATTCAATAAGTTTTCTGAGATTTTTTCTAAATGTACACATAGGTATTATAATTCATTCACATTATAATCTTTTTTAATAATTTGTTTTCCAAGTATTACTTACTCAATATTATTCCCGATTTCTTAAATATCTCTACTTAATATTATTATTAATAGATTATCAGGACTCCTAGAGCAAACATTTTTCTTAAATTCATAAATGATGCTTTTAATAAAAGTAATTTATATGTTCTAAAAATTATTAATTTCATTTAAAAAATTATACTGTTATGAAAACAACTGCTTTTCTTCTTTAACAATTAACTAGCAAATACTCAGGTTGTCACTCCAGGTCAATACAATAATTATCAGAAATATTCTAAGCAGTATTTATATTGTATGGTTTATTTAATAATATAATTTCAAACAATTTCAGTAATTCTGTAATTTTTATTTTTTGATATGTATGACTTTACTATTTCTTGGTTCAAATTGATGAAATCATCTGACATAATTATATATTTGTAAATACTGTAACTTTTCAAGGGTTATTAAAAATGAAAATTATGTTTGTTTTATATAAGGATGTATGCAATATACGTATCTTGTTCACAGGCTTGAAAACATGTATGAAAATTGGTACAAGCAAATCAATGAGAAAGATTGGATCTGAACCGTTTGCTACTTTACATCCCGGATGTGAAAAGTACTATGGCAATGATGAACTGTATTATTGGTGTCAAATTAAATCAACAGCTGTTTCTTTTTTCCATCCTGTAGGTACTGCGAAGATGGGTCACTTTCTTGATCCCACCACAGTTGTTGATCCCGAATTACGGTTAGTACTTTTTTCATTGTATGGATTAGTATTACTAAAAAAGGTTAGACTATACTTTAGTAGTGCCCCTCTGATTCTCGCCAAGTTGTGATCGCCAAGCTGGGCAAAACCAACTCGTGTTCTGATTGGCTTAGATCAAGCTGAGGCTTTGCCTGGTTTATCTGATTGGTTACCTATTTTCACTGTTATCGGCGCGAACAGGAATGGCACTAAAAAAATCACCAAGTTCGCCAAAGGGCACCCTAAAGTATAGTTTTACCCTCAAAAAAAATTTCATGTCTTTATTTAGAAATATTAATAAATTCTCATCTGAATAATATTTTTAAGAGAAATAAGACAATATATAGAGATTCATGAGAAATATACCTTTTAAGAAATTAAATTGAAGTTTTGAATAAGTTTTGTCATTGTTTTACTAAAAATTAACAAAATAAAATCACTAAAAGTCACTAAATAAAATTTTAAAAATTTTTTAAATTTTTGCATGTGATCTGAAAACTATTGTTATCATATAAATATTTTTTTAATAAATTTATCATACAAAAATAAATTTTTCTTATAAATAATATTCTCAACATCATTGAATGCATTACTTTATCTAAATTTAATCTTTATTGAATAGTATATTAAAAGTACGATTGAAAATCCATAATAAAAAATAATGTCACTTAGAAATTTTATAACGTAGAAAATGTATTTTTCGCTGTTTCTAAGAGCATTTAAAATAATGAGTGGAAATGCGAATTTTAAACTAGCTCAGCATTATATATTTACCTAATAAATATAATAATATATTATTTTAAAGCAATTTATATAAAATAAACAATAATATTGGCATCACTTATTTTTTAGGGTGAAAGGTATTGAGAGTCTTCGTGTCGTTGACGCCTCAATAATGCCAATTATACCATCTGGTGATATAAATATTCCAGTCATAATGATTGCTGAAAAAGCATCAGACATCATAAAATCAACTGTAAACTGCCACAGGACTAGTACAGAAAAAAATAATGTAGATGATAACAATTATGCTCAAGATGACGATTTTGATCACACAAATTATGATAGTTATGCTTACGATGATTGGATAAATGCTAATAAGGATGACACTGATGAAACTAATAACTGGAATGAAGCACCTCTTGAGGAAGAATTGGGGCCCGATGACTGGAGTAAGAAAGAACCATCTGTATCAAACCAAAATAAAAATTATTTTGAACAATGGAACAATGATGGACCAACTGAAATATCAATTACTGATGAAGTTCAAACTTCAGATAAAACTTCCAAACATAATACCAAAGAAGATTATGAACAAAGTACTTACGTTAAACAAAATGTTCCAAAGTCTACAAGATTGCCAAAATCACCAGAAATTTATGTTTCAGATGGAAACCAAACTTCTAATTCACAGTTTTTATACCGAAAGGAACATCCTACATCTCATTTTTTAAACAAAAAGTCTAAATTTTTTAATGTAGAGAAGCAAATCCCAGAATACTCTTCAGATCAAGAACAAGACTTCGTAGCAGTTTATCAGGATCAAGAACAAGAATCTACTCCGGAGTTTTTGGAGCAGAATCAAAAATTACATTTAGAAAATTATTCAGATCAAGAACACAATTTTCTAACAACTTATCCAGAACAACAACCAACACAGCATTCTTCAGAGCAAGATCATAAATTTCCATCCGAAGATTATTCTGATCAAGATGAAAATCTTTTAATAGTTTATCCAGAACAACAGTCGATATCACATTCTTCAGACCAAGATCATAAGTTTCCCTTTAAAAATTACTCTGATCAAGATGAAAATCTGCTGATAGTTTATCCAGACCAAGAAAAACAATCTTTGAAAATTATTTCAGATGCAGAGCATAAACTTTTAACAAATGATTACCCGCATCTGGATCAGTCGTTGTTGCAGCTATTAGACCAGAAAGAGAATCTACTAAATGTTCATCCAAAACAAAGCAAAAATTCTTCCTCTAATGTAACAGATGGTGATCGTATATTCTCGTTGCTTTCTTCAAAACAAAAAGAACAATCATTTCCTTATTCCTCAGAGGTAAAACACTATTATCCAATTCATCCAAAGGTGTTAGAGAAGCAATTTGAATCTTATTCTACAAGTGGAGGCATCAAAACTTCGTCTCAACACTCTGCTACAAATAAGCAACTTCCATGTGCCAAAAAGGGTTTTGGAAAAATATTTAGGCGACGAAATTCACAACCTAGAAAATTAATAGGGGAAGTTGATCCACTGAAACAATCTACCTTAAATTCCGCAAAATTCAATGTTGAAAATTTCAATAAGACTGGGAAAATAGATAGCCAGAAAGAACGAAGGAAATCATTTCCTGCACTATATTCAAGCTATGATATAAAAGTTCCAATAAAGAGGAAATCAGATAAGCAACCCAATAAGAATTCAGAATAAATTTATTATATGAAACAGAACATGTATGTAAGGAAGAAAAAGAAAGCATTATTCCAATGGAAAAATAATTTTGAAACAATTCTAATTTATCTGCATTTTATTATATTCAATAATTTTTTTTTTATTCTCTGTGAATTTAAAAGTTGATATGAGAGATGAGTTGAAAGTTGTCATGAAATTATACATTGTTATACTCATCATTTGGAATCTACACAACTTAAAGTGTAATGAAAACGAAATTAGGAAAAATATTTCTCAGCGAGTTTTTAATTAGTGAACATAATTAAATTTTAAGGTTAAACACACACACATCAAATATAAATTCTTTGTACATGATCTGTTTATAAGTACATTTTAGTTTTTTCAATAATTGTAAATTGTATATAAATTGTACATTATTTGTTTATTTGTACATATTATTTTGTTTATAGAAGAAAAATATGTATTTATATTTGTAAATAAATATACATAATTTAGTCCTAAAAGTATTTAGTTTACATAATTATTCCCATATATATCAAATAACAAAATTAACTTTATTTATCTATTCAAAGAATGGCATCTTCTATAGATTAATGCTCTTTTTAAATGTAGACTAAGATTTTATTTACAGGGGCAGTAAAATTTTTAATAAAAACAAATTTTAATTAAATCCAACGAAAAAAATGAGGTAATTTTCTTGTAAATAAAATATTTTTTTATCTGCTGCAGCAATTATACAAACAATGAACCTTGTAAAAAGCCTTTCTAATTCTAAATAATCAATATTGCCTTCATATACAAGAGCAAAAGTAAAATATTCTTTTTTCTTAAACTTTCATAAACTTCATCAAAAAATATGAGGAAATAATGTTTAAAATAGATAGTTAAACATTGGGTTTAAAGAATTTTTTCACAGAGTGTTTTAAAAGAAAACTATATTCAGTAAATAAACATGGATATTTCATCTACACATTTTTTTCACATTTGAAATCTGAATTCTATACATTATTTTTCTTCAAAACATTCCGACATAACAACCATTGTTATTTTGGTTCCTAGGAAAATAAATTACCATATTTTCTTGTACATAATCCGCGAATTATGTGTTAAAAAAGTTTCAAATTTTGTTGTGTGTATTATATGTCACCGCTGATAATCTGATAATAATAATAATAAAAACATTCTTTATATCAGAAAAGCTTCCAAAAAAAATTGAAAGATATGCCACGTGTTTCATAAACAAAATAACAGATGACGCCACGACTGATTTATTAACAGCTTTGTCCAATCACATTAAAGATCGAAATCGTTTTCTTCAAACGATATTTTACAGTTACAATTCGCTAACAACATCATTTCGCATTATGTCTTGACGTAAGCCGTTTTGTTCTAAAAATATCCAAATCGGTATATCGCAAATGGAAGAGAAAACGTTTAAGCTACACAGCAGATTTTAAATTAAAAACAATAGTGAAAGGAAATTAAAAAAATGGTGACAAACGTGTTAAATATAAAGTGAAAAACAAAGCATGTGCGGTACAAAAGAAAAATGCATCCAATGTGCAGTTTGAAAAAAATCCTATTTATTTAGTAACGAAACAAATATATCTTATTTTTAAAATGTTTCTAACCTCATTTTAAAAGTTAGTAAATACAAAAACGATAAATTTTTCTAAAATCTTCTCGAAATTATCGCACTTTATCAATCTCATGCTTTCATCCCAGTTTAAAACACTTTGCGATGGGGGGGATTCAAACAGAACTGTTTCATAGTAAATGCTTTTACTTTATATTTTATTATATTTTTAATCATACAGTTTTTTTATTTTATGTGACATCCACAATATGAGCAGTATATATTTTCATTATTCATATTTCAACTAAAAAATAGTCACTGCTACACTCTTTTTTTTCCTTTTACTCGGAAAAAAAGGTTTTACGAATGATATGCCGCTGCGGAGATTTATTCAAGAAAATACGGTATATATAATTACCAATTGCATGAATAATATTTAGATTGTCTTATGTGTCCTAAAATTTGTGACTAGATAGATATTTCAAAATATTGCAAGTTTAAAATGTCTTAATAACCCATATTATAATTTATGAAATTTACCATACATCTTATAAGTTAATACTTATATAAATGAGATAATTTCGAAATCAAACACCTACGTAAAAAATAAGTGAACGTATTGAAGATTGAGAATTTACTATTATTCAATTCTTGTACTTGCAATCGATTTAGATACGTATGTAGAATAAACAAAATTACAGAAATAAAATGAAATTTTTATTATTTAGCTTCAAGTTTAAAAATTATGTTTTTTCCTCCAAAAATGACTCTTAAATGTTAAAGCAAAATCTCCAATTTCTCCAATGTTAATTATACGATAGAATATAAAGAGAGAACTATTTATCCATTATTTCTCTCTTGTGTATATATATACATATATTGCATACCATTACTATCTGTTAGCATTTGAGCAGAGAAAAAGAGAAAGAGAGTTAATTGCTCTTATTATGCTAAGCATAACTAACGTACAAACAAACTGATTTTGATAAGGCAAATAATAGATTATAAATGGCTGCTGTTGTATAGCTATAAATCGTTTGAGTTTTATGTTTTTCTAAATTAATACTTCCCTTTAAGTGATTGGCAAAGTTTTATTTGTTTAGAATACGGATGAAAAAAAAGAAATAATGGTTGTGTGTTAGAACGTTCTAATGTTATCTTTTTAATATAAAATAGTTATGAAGAAACAAAATTGGTTAAATTTAGTCATATCTTATAATGGCAAAAGAGAATTACTTTTTCTCTTTTTTTCTCTTGATTAACATACCTGGGATATCGCTAACAATGATAATGTCAAATTTCGAAAATCAAATGAAGAAACAAAATACTTTCGCTGCATCTTAGTGCAAAAAGGTAGCAAGACAAGAATTATTATTTAGACATTTAAATTTTGTGTGTGATTTTGGTTGTTATTTTCATACATTTAAAGACTTACAAGCTGTATATTAACATGATATCACAATTAATTATAATTTATATATGTTTCTTTTCCTATTGCTTAAAAAAT
>JAPDSC010165233.1:66766-79441 GCA_026290005.1 Latrodectus geometricus
TTGTTAACTTTAAAATAATTCTGTTCATGTATTAATCTATAAAATCTCAAATGCAAAATTAAGAAAGAAAAAAATAGAAAAAAATACGCATTTATAGAAAATTCTGAGGTATAACACAATTTTTGTAATCTTAAAATATTATACATATTTCTTTCTTCAAACAAATTGAACATTTTTTTTATATCCGGCAAAATGTGTGAATGCCCTTTATCCTCTTTAAGAATGATTGGCATTTAAAAAAACACTTATTAATAACGGATTATAAAGCTAATTTATCATATCATTATCTTACATCCATTTAAAATGATTGAACTTTGATCCTAAATTTATACTAATTTCAGTTTTATTAATATTTTAAAATAAAAAGGAAATATAATGCACATTTCCATAAATCATTTCAATCACCAAAAATTTTAGAAAATTATTAAAATACATACCTACATACATTTTATATTACGTCTTACAGATACTGAATATTCCAAATGTTTTTACACTTTAAATATAATCAATCGACTGATGAACAAAACAATTGTATTAGTTACTAAAAAAAATTAATTTGCACGAATTAATGTAAAACTACGGAAATAGATACAAAAAATAGTAAACTGCTTATAAAAACAATAAAGCATTACAATCGTGTGCAAAATTTTTTATTAATTGTGATTTAATAAAGTATTCTTTCATTCAGGTCTCTATCCATTATAAAAATATAAAGTTTATCCTGCTTTATATAAAAAAAGAAGACACAGGAGATTTGTCTTCAGACAAGTATTTTAAAATTTAGCATTACGATGATTTATCTTTGAAAACTAAATTTTCAAAGCTCAACCTAGTTGATTACAGTGCTGATTCAGCTTCTTTTATTTCTAAAATGCTTTTGATGTGAGCATTTTCCCCTTTTTTTTCTCTTCTATATGTAAAAATATATTATTCTACTTTATTATACACTTCAAGAAATTCTTTATAGCCCTGATCAAGGATATAAAGAAAGATCAGGTCTATAAAGAAATTCTTATACACTTCAAGAATTTCTTTATAGCCCTGATAAATGGCGCGTAACAAAATAAAAATTACAAAATATTTTCATTAAGGTAAAATAAATGCTACTTTTTTGTTTCTTTTCTTCTTCTATTGAATTCCGACAAATTTGCATTCTAACTCATATAAAAAATTTTCAGAAATTTAATTTTCATATATTTTTGTAAACCAAGGCAAGATAATTGAAAAATTAATTGTTGTTAAATATTAGTTTGGGGAAAAAGAAATCAATTATTTTTACGTGAACTTTATGTAACTTCTTTTGGATTCGCTTTGTAAAAAGGTTAAAAACAGTTTTCATGTAGATTTTTAGGTCTTGTGCGAAGCTACGACTGCTGACATGCTGTCAAGTTTGATAATTTTTTATATTTTATAGACATTCTCGACGATGTTTTATCCATGCGAGGTGCATCTTTTGCATCCAAATACCCAAACGGAATCGACGTAACCAAAATTCCGCGTAACTGGTTGTCACAGTCATATATAGGACGATAAACACTTTCACAATTTTTGCCACCTTGTTAGCATTTTCGCCATTATAAAAGAAAAACTAAAATGTATCGAATTTTCTGTTTGTTGTCTTCCATTTTTAAAACCTTGTACTCGTAACTGAATTAATCAAACAAAAAACCGCAAGAGGATATTTTAGTGTCAAATTTCACCTTCTTAACAATCATAAATCTGAAATAGTTTGATATATATATGACGAGATATCGATCACTACAGACGTCTACCGAAAAAATAATGGATTACTTTTTCCTCCAACCTAATATATGGATTTTATGTACGTATTGTAAACTTGAAATGATTACAGAATATAAAACTCTGATGAAAAGTAACCTCAGAACTCCAATTTTAATTTCTGATGGAGGAATCAATTGGCTTCCAGATCATATCACATGCTTTCTGACTTGGAAACTAAATGACTCTATTTCTTTCTGCGTTAAATTCAAATACTTTCCGATCAGATGAGGAATATTGTGGCCAAGTAGGTTCTGAATCTCTGGTTACAGGATACCTGAAAAATTATTCAGAATTTTAAATTGATGAATAGAATTTTCTTAACAGTCATATCTTAAATTCCATTTACAGCCGATATACTTAAGGTTAAATAAAAGGTATCGAAGGATACCAGTATATAAATTGTATAGAAACTTTAGTATATCAAAAATTAGTCTGGACCAATATTCTGTATTAAAAAACCTAATTCAAGGGTTCAATACTACAAACTACCGTTCTGAAAATAAATTACCACGTAAGAGATTGAAATTTTAATTTGATATATATGTTCAATGCCATTCACCCTGTCTGGTGGTTAGAATGCCTGACTATTTCATTCAGGGAACGATGAGAAAATAAATAATAATATACATTTCTTGCATTATCAGCAAGAGCCATATTTGCGCATTTCATAAGATAATCACTATAAATTATCGAAAACGCTTGAAGAGGACTATCAGATGAATCACCTACTATTTCTTTCATGTAATAATCGAATATATGACTTGAAGGGATTTTAGACAACTTTAAATACTTAAAAAAACTCTTGAAGAACTTTCTTTGCAACGGAAACAGTAAGGAGCGGCTTTTGATCAAATCTAAAAAGGCGTGGTATACTATATATCATAAAAAGTGTACCTTCATCTTTGTTATTACCAGTCAGTATAGGTATTTGAGAAAATTCTCCAGATTGTAAATTTTTACTTGGCGATTCAAGAAAATATTTTAAGCAATCATCACATTTATTGCCGTATGAAGGTGAAAAAAATCGAAATTTTGAAGTGAAGTAATTATCTGCAATAGCAAGTTCAGTGCTATTTTTCTCCTTCGAGCAATGTAAAATATCTTTTGATATACTTTTTAAGTTTGATCTTTTGAATGAACAACCAAGAACTTTTGAGTATTCGATAGCTTTACTAAAAGATGAATTAATATTGTCCACTGTTTTGGGCCGAATAGATGTACCACTTTCAAGGATAGCTTTATGAAATAAATTTCGAGAAAGTGGAGAAACCATATGTAGAGACACTGAAAATGAACCAGCACTTTCACCAAACAACGTAACACGATTTGGATTGCCACCGAAACTCGCAATATTTTGACGAATCCATTTCAAAGCTAAAAGTTGGTCATAAAGACCCATATTACCAGAAGCATCCCTCGAATCAAGGTTAAGAAAACCAAATACATTTAATCTATAATTAAAAGTGATAACTATGACTTCTCCAAGAGTAGCCAAAACACCACCGTCATATATGTCCATCATAGCTGAACCTGAATAATATCCACCTCCATGAATAAAAGCCATCACCGGAAGTTTATCCATTCTGTTACAGCAACAGTTGGGTGGCAGCCATATGTTTAAATACAAACAATCCTCGCTAAAATTAAATGTAGGTGGAGGAAGCCATTTCACTTCTCGACTAGAATACTGCATGCATGCTGGTGATTTTTCCTTAGCTAACAAAATACCACTCCAATCTGCTATTGGTTCTGAAATTTTGAATCTTCTTTCTCCTAATGGAGGTTTAGCGAAAGGTATTCCCAGGAAAACTGCAATTTCTTTATCCAATACATTGATGTACTTCCCAACAATAGTGCCTGTCTCTGTAGCGACTACAGGTCCAAAATCATCAATGTTGATGTTTGTATAGCATTCAAGACCATAGGAATTTTCCCAGATTATTGAAATCCAAAATAAATCTGAAAAGAATTACTATAAATGTTTTTCTCAATTTTATTCATATAAGCAAACATATTAAACAGAAATATTCATTGAACAATGTTATTTAATTCTCTTCATATTTAAAAACTACTATAGAATATTTAAAAAGCATAGAGGATTGTTATTGAATGAAATTTTAATACAGAAGAAACCCCATTGAAAAATCTATAAAAAATTTTAATTTTGTTTTATAATAAGTATTTTATACAAAAAAAATTCTAAAATTTAATAAGAAATTACAAAGTTTCAAAATTTTACATAAAATAAAGCTTTTATTTGTTGAAAGTTAAGCAGTTCTCTAATGTCTAAAATATATATATATATAAGAATTTTAACTTTAACATATTTATATATTTTAATTTAAATATCTAAAAATAATATTTTAATTAAACAAAATATTGTCATGTCATTGTTGATTTTGAAAATTGTCAAGACATACTTTGGTAATATTTGTAGTATAAAATAACAATGTAAATATTATATATTCCAGAGGATTTAAGGTGATAAATTAGGCTTGAAAACAGGTTTTTAAAAATAAAAAGTTCTCTCAAAGAGACAACTTAATGAACTTTATATTCCATCAGCAAAGAATTTAAAAATATTCTTGAGTAAGAGAAAATAAAAATACAGTTATTGGTAACACAGTCTAATCTTAATCTAAATTAGCAATATGAAATTGTCTTGCAGAGGGAGATACATTTAACTGCAAGACATGACATTTTGGTGAAAATGCGCTTTAGGTCTCCTACTCTGCCAACTTGGCGAAAGTGTTCTGTGGGTCCCGTCCTTGGCACGTTTTCAAAAACGCTGTTGCCATGGTGATAATGGAATACGATTTTTAACAATTTTCAAAAACAGTTAGCAACCAATGAAAATGACCTTTTTTTCAAATGGAATTAAATCGAATTAATTTAATTATGTTAATGCAGTTTTCCTACTTTATATTCATTCCTACCATACTTTTTTTGTCTTTCATAACACATTTTCAGTGATAACTTCATACTTAAGGAAATTCTATCGGTCATAATTTTTGATAATATTTTCCTAACCTCCCCCACGTTTCGGTTATAAATATGACTTCAGCCGTTTTTTTTTAATAGCATTTCTAGTTTTCGAAGCTCAAAAATATATTCGGAAATCTACTGTTTCTGGAAATTAAAAATTCCTGTTATTGCTAATAATATTCATGATTGCTTAAAAGATTTCATTAAACGGCTCAGAATAGAAAATTTCACTTATATGGATTCTACGGTATTCAAATTGTTGATATTTTCTTAGTAGCATTGATATAAAATCAAAATTTTCGAATGTCTCTCTCACATCTATGTTTCAAACTCTTCATTATTTATTTAATAAAAAAAAAAAAGTGTTTGTATGTTCAAAACTATCTATAATAACAAAGGGAATTTTTGACATACACCGGTTAAATTTGATTAATTAACAATTTTACTTGAATATCTTTTGGATAAAATATGTACAACTTTTTATCAGGCAGAGGGTTTTCTTTTACTACTATATTTCTTGGCGTAGTATTTTAGTATCTTGCTTTATATTTAATAGATATCTTTGGTACCGCAGAAAAGATTTAATAGCTCAAATATCAATTTCATTTGGAGGAGAAAAATTGAGAGTATTAATAATGTTGTTCCTTATAGAGCAAAGAACAAACTATTTTTCCAATATAATTTTTGCTAAAATATGAAAGAATAAGTGACAAAGTCTTAAAAAACGTTCTAGATCAGACATTGAGAATAAAATTTTCTGATAACAGAAAAAGAACATCTTTAATTAAAAGGCTTTATTCTCACTGTAATTTAAATGTATCATATATTAAAAAAAGCAATACTATTTCGTGCAACCATCATGAACATAAAATTCTTAATAAAAAATATTTTTATTTTAGATACAGCATATCAGAAAAATAAACTGTTTATTAGTTATAATAATTAAATTTTTCCCAACAGTTGTATATCAAACTAAAAAAATAGCTTTGAGAAATACCATGTAATTGTAATATTTGTGTAACAATAGGATATTTAAAAGGAATTATTTTGGGAAAGTTTGTAATATATATTCAATTTGAAATTATATTCAGATTTTAAATTCCCATTTTATATAAGGTATACAAACACACCTATCTATCTATCTATATATATGTGTGTGTGTATTTAACTATATATATATAATTCATGGAGAATTTACAACAACTTCATATTTTCACATCATGAAAAAACTTATTTAACTCTTTGATTTATGTATTGAACACATGTCAATTGTAAATATATATAAACTTCAAATTACTCTAAAAACAGCCGGTGTAATCTTTAGTTGAAATTAAATAATAATAGTATAAAAACTGATATATATATTAAAAATAAAGTATTTGGAAGTAACTTTTCAAAACGTTTCTAATTTGTATATAAAACATTAAATGTTTTTGAATGAGATTTATAATTCTTGTATGTTTGTAGATTTATCTGATGCAAGTGAATATTTAAATTTGCAAAATCGAAAGCAGGAACTAATTTTCGATTCATAAATTCGAAATGAAAACACTTTACTCAAAGCAAGTTACTGGCAACCCTAAGCAAATTAAAGCCTTGAATTTTGCTTTAGGTTTGCTATTAACTGAATTATTGAGAGAATTATGCTCTAAAAGAGAAAAATAAATGTATAATACCAAAAAAAGTGCGAAACTGATGGCTTCATAAACAAATTGATATCTAAGGCAAGAAAAAAAAATTATAAATAAATTAAGGTAATTAAGTCTTAGGATATTATATATATTTTTAAATTAAATTAATAAATAACCTCATTAACTAAAGATAAAGTTTTAAACTGAAGTATAGTAAATCTTATTAAAAATTTATCTTAAATTTTCTTAGTCTTTAGTTATTTGTTTCTAAAATAGTTAATGGAATTGTCAATTAATTATCATTTTTTAATTCCCAGAAAATAATATTGAAATAATTTATTTTCTGCGAATAACAAGGATATATTAGTTTGGGGAAAAAGAAATTCATTATTTTTACGTGAACTTTATGTAACTTCTTTTGGATTCAATTTGTAAAAAGGTTTAAAACAGTTTTCATGTAGATTTTTATGTCTTGTGCGTTACGACTGCTGACATGCGGTCAACTTCGATCATTTTTGATATTTTATAGTCATTTTCGACGATGCTGTAACCACATGCGAGGTGCATCTCTTACATCAAAAATACCCGAACGGAATCGACGAAACAAAAATTGTACGTAACTGGTTGTTACAGTCTTATACAGGACGATAAACACCTTTCACACTTTTAGCCACCCGGCTATCTTTTTCGCCGTTACAAGAGAAGAACGAAAATATATCAAATTTTCTGTTTGTTGTCTTCCATTTTTAAAACCTTGTACTCGTAAATGAATTAATCAAACAAAAAACCGCAAGAGGATATTTTAGTGTCAAATGTGACCTTTCCAACGAGCATAAATCTGAAATTGTTTAATAGATACCTCACGAGATATCGATCACTACAGACATCTACCGAAAAAATAATGGATTACTTTTTCCCCAAACTAATATAACTTTCGAAAGGATGAAACTTCAACATGCCGGCGAGCAACATTGTTGAAAACACGCCTTCTATAGATAATTCAAGCCTTCTGATCTATGGTCTTCCTGTTTCAGTGAGGGTTCTGAATCGGGTCACTTTTATCATAACTTATCTGTTTATTGGGCTTGTTAATCTGCCATAAATAAAATCCAACTGCGTTATGAAATCAATAATTTTTTTCCTTTAAATAATATTTATTCTCATACATATATTTACGAAACTTAATCATGAACGTGAGATAATGGGAAAGTTATTTTATTTATAGGGATAATTTTAATTCATCGGTTAAATGCTAAGTCCATTACTGAAAAATGGAAACATTAAAGTATTTCATATTTAATCTCTATTAAATAAACATTTTATGGAAACAAAGTGAATGAATTATATATTGATAATTTTATGCAATATTTTAAGAGTAAAATATAAATCATGAAGTCGTTTAAAAAAAAAAAACAATTCTGTTACATAATTTAATTACTTGATATTCCACATATATATACAATTTCAAATGTAAAATACATTATATTTGATACCGTTATATACAAATATTTAATTATAAGATTTAAAGTTCTGCGTTATAAATGGAAAGGAAATATCTAGAAAGGACATGCATAAAAAAAAAGCTAATAGACAAAATTAAGATCAAATATATAATACATAAAAACTGATAAACTTTGAAAATAACAGTAACAATAAATGCATTTCAGTAATTAATAAATGAAAAAATGTCAACAATAATGAAATAATGATACATTTCACTTACAAAATGCATACTCCTTGGTGAAGAGCATTTTACATACCTTCATGTTTAATTTGTTATCAAGAATGTACTTAGAATCTGTTGCTCAACCATCTGAGATTCTCTTTTACATTTTTAAGAGCAGATGGTTCAAATAATGGTTTCTTAGTAATAGTAATTTCAGTTTGATTTTATTTTTGTTGTGCTAAAGTAGTATGTCTAAACTAAAAGCTATAAAATACTTTTAATAACGAAGATTAAAACATTGCCAATGTGAGCCATGCTACCAAAGCTGTTTACATTTACTTGCTTTCAGACTTAGGATTTTCAAAATTTGTTCACCTGAAAACACAAAGAATAATTGAACTAAAACCAATTCATATCATAAAATAGTAAAAGACTCGTATTCCAAAGTTTCTCAAGATTTTATGATAAGAAAATAATATTAATTGCTAGTTATACTTTCAGTATCATCTGATATTGACTCTTTTTTTGGTGCATTTAATAGTCTGTTTATTAAACAAGAATGATTAAAAATAACTTTTTAAAATAGGCTTTATTTATGATAGAGTGGATTTTGAGTTTATCTTTTATTAATTGCTTTTGAACAAATAAAGAGTTTTAAGGTTTAGAGCATACGTTAAAGACAAAATTAGTTGTAAACAACTAACAAATTTATAATGAAGTGGAGATTTAATGAAAATATTTTATCCACGACAAACATTAACTTTAAATGAATTTGGATGACACTTAAGAAAAAATGTAAAACTATACTTTAGAGTGCCCTTTGCGGAACTTTGTGATTTTTTTTCGCCATTCCTGCTCGTGCCGATTACAGTGCAAACAGATAACCAATAAGATAAACCAAATAGATCCTCGACTGGATCTAAATCAATCAGAATACGAGTCGGTTTTGCCCATCTTAACGATCAATCGCGATCACAATTTGGTGAGAATCAAAGGGCACCCTAAAGTATAGTCTAACCAGAAAAAGAACAAAACTCGTTTATTTTCCTTTGATACTAATCTGTTATTGCTATACAGTTGTTTCTATGTAAACATAATAACTTCTTTTTTTAAGCAAATCTTCCGTTGCCACCTGATGAAAAACTAAAACGTACAAAAATCAAAAATAAGATTAATAGGATACATAGAGGTCACTACTTATTATATTACTAGATATAACAATTGTCTTTCCACTGTGTGTGGTACGATTGCGATTGACTGGAGACGAAATTTTCTTTCGACGTTCGTACTAGGTGTGCAGATCTGGATAATTCATGTTCTCACGAGTTTCAGGAAGCTTTTATATTGTCTTTTATGCTGAAACATGGTTTCAGTCTATTAATTGAAATTCTTTTGATAGTTCCTCACAGCATGAGGATTCAGTGTTCATGTTTCACTCCTTATTCATAAAGTAAGATAAAGCGAATGCTTGTCCGAGGTTGAATTGAGAAAGGCTGCACGGAATCAAATGAGTTTTTCTTAATATTTACATTAAAGTTTAGTTAAAACTTAATGATTTCGTATGATGAATTAATATTGAATATAACTTTTATTTGTTCTTATACAAAAATGCATTCTAAATTTCCTTAAAACTAAGGAACATTGTTTGGGAAATAGTTAGAAATTTTAAATGTGTGTATTCAATATTAAAATCCATTTAATTTAAAATTTAATATTTTAAATAATAAGTTAAACATTTAAATTAATTTTTAGTCAAAAATCTTTTAAAATACAATGTTTATATTTTGCTCGTTAAATTATATTTTTATTATATATTAGTATCTCAAGCTTTAAATCGGTAGTAAACGTATAAAAAAATGACGCTTCACGAAAATTTGAGATTTTTGATAAGCAATAAAATTTTAGTTTTTACACCAATAACAGTTTAACATAGTCATTTCTCTAGTATAGCCATAGCAATAGCTAAACATAACAATTTCATGTACGAATAAAGTTTCGAAATAATTTACGCATTGATATTCTTCGTTGCGCTGCTCAATCCGTCTAGTGGTTAGCATAACTGACTGCAGATGGGGAGGACCTGGATTCGAATCCCGGCTCGGGCATGGAAGTACTTCCTCTCTCTCTCTCTCTCTCTCTCTCTGTTTCTTGTCCTTTTTCCTTAAAACAAGGCAAGCCATGGTGAGGTACCGGAACTCGCCAAAACATGAATACCATGAGAGTAGAGGTCCCCCTACTCACTAAAGTAATTATACCATCTTCAAAAGAATTAACTGTCTTAAATAAATATATAAATTAAGGAACTAAATTATAAACTTTCAAATCTAAAAATTAATATTAATTTGATTTAAATTAACGAACATCTAAATTGGTAGTTCCCTTATATTTCTATTAAGAGGTGCGTGCAAAGGCACAGGTACTATGTTGGGACAGCAACACCCTCGTCCTTGTCCTATTTCCTCAGATGATGAATGAATAATGGCAGGGGTGTGGGTGGCGTGGGCGAGCACATTTTTTACAACATATTTAAAAGAAATGTGCTCCGATTAAAAAGGAATATTTTAGCCAAATCTGTCAGCCAAAGATTCTGAACCGAATTGGCTGGAATTTTGTTCTTCTAATCGTTGAGTATTTGAATTTAACTCAAGAAGAAATTAAAAAGTCGAGAATTATTAAGTTTCCAACACATTATTATTTTGGTGTTATTTATTTGTTAATACTTGCTTGCGCAAAGAAAAGCTTCATCTCCTAGCTCTGACAGGAATTGGTTTCGACTGTTATTAAAGTCCACTGTAAAATAAGATTTGACTAATGCAGTTGTATTACTTGATTTTTCTATAAATTTATTCCAGTAGTTTCTGGTAAATTGTTTCGACATTATTTAACACACATCTTTAAGGCTTTAAGAGCATACTGAAGTGCGGCCATAGTTATGGCAATCCAATCATTGTAACTGTGCAAAACATTTGGAGACACCTGATTGCTTTTAAAAATCGAAAAGATTTTGCTCTTTTACTATAGTTAAAGGAAGTTATTATTTAACTATCTTTTCATTTATAATACCCAATTATGTCTTGTCTGAAGGTAGTTTACTTGTCATCATTAATATCCCTTGGAAGGAAAGAATAGCTAAAGAAAAGTCTTTTACCAGAAGTTTGATGGAAGTATACGCTATTTTACATTTAACAGAAATTATTTTTTTAAATGATTATATCTCTAGTATCTAACCTAAGTGTTGTCGTAAATTTTAAAAGAATTAAATAAAAAAGATTTCTAAACAATTTTTAGAGACTTTATTTCAAGCAAACTATATTTGTTTCTACAAACAGCGAAATGTGTGCTTTCGTTTTCTTCCAAAAAAAATTGCAAAATATTGCTGTAGAATATATCACATATGGAAACAGTTGAAGATGTTCTGCAAAAGATGTTTTATTATTTCGCTTAAGTAAACATTTTAAACTCGTTATAAAGCTTTACATATATATTTATTAACAATGGGTTATTAATTTATAATGAATTAATAAAATTTTCAATGAAACTGTATTAAAAATATAAATATAGATTTTCCGTATTAAACAGAATGAATAATAAATATTGCCAAATGTACAGCTTTTGTCTATACATCAATTGAAATTGGAAAGATGTAAAAGTAATAAGCATAGTGTCTGCACTAAAATGGAACGCAAAATCGTTAAACGTTCCATATATTGTGTTTAATTCGTTTTTGTTGAGATATGCTAAGGCTTATAAATTTCTAAATTCATTATTAAAAGTAATTAATTTCTCTTCGTTAAAATAAATTGAATTAAGAATCTAAAACTTTATTATTTTAAGAGCAATAAAATATCTTTCAAATTAATGCAAGTCAAAGATCTGAAAAATTAAAAAATTCTATTTAAAGTGGCACATTTGAATAAAAAACTGAAGTACATTATTCTCTCTCTCTCTCTCTCTCTCTCTCTCTCTCTCTCTCTCTCTCTCTCACACACACACACACACACACACACACACACACACACACACACACACACACACACACACACAAAAGTTTTGGCAAAGAAAATTTTTTTTATTCTTCAAAATATATTATGTACTATGACTTTTTTTATGTGCATTATCTATACGAATTGATAACGAAATTTTAATCAGTGTGATAATGTTTAATTAATAATTATAATAACATTATTCAAGAGAGTGAACTGATAAAGTTATCTCTTTTAGTTTCACTTTCTAAATGATATTTAATGAATAGCTAACATGTGGCCCTTGATTTAAGGATCCAATGGGGTGAGGGTAATGAAATACATCCACCAGAGTTATATTTAAGAATTTATTAAAAAAAAACATTAAACAAAACAAGTGGACATAAATTTAATCTCAGGTTAGGAGCACACGTTTTTGCGTGTGTACAGATCAGGACCTTGGCTTCTACTACTAAAGTTTCACACTCTTGCCACTTGGTGGCGTGGTAGTGTCACTGTTGTTGAAGTAGAGTTGTACAAGAGCGGTAACAAACTCCCCCTCTGGATCCGACGACGTCCCGGCGAGGAGACAGAATCCAAAAGTTGAGCTCTTGTAGTCATGGTTGATGACCTATTGGGTTTTGGAAGA
>JAPDSC010165233.1:84441-104157 GCA_026290005.1 Latrodectus geometricus
ATTTAAAATGTCTTTGATTTCAAAAATTTTTGGTGCAATTTCATTGGAGGAAAGTGTGACTAGGAAGCAGACAATGGGTTCAAGTCTGCGTTGTTTTTTCATTACTACAACGTTTTCGACCACAAATCCCCGGTCTTCTAGCTCTTCCTTAATAAGTTCTGGGGGTGTTACTGGGGGTAAGCCTTTCAAGACTGCTATGATTGGTTTTTGATTACCAGTTTTAATTATTAAGCATTCTATGTTGTTTTCGGTTAGGTACTTAGTAATGTTTATGTGTGCGTCTATAGAGGAGGAGAGTATTTTGAGATATTCGCCGCTTAATTTGGCTGCAACATTATTATCAAAATTTGTTTTTAGGTACTTAATTGTGTCATTAAAGTTGTTCTCAAATTTAACAAGGATGTAGGGTATTTTAGGGTTGGATTTAGAAGGGTTGGCATTGGGGGGTTGATTGTTGTTAGGAATGGGTTTCCTTGTGAGTTGTTGACCAGGTTGATATTTAAGCTGTCAAATTTGTTGTTTACTTTAACAGGAATTTGTTGTGGGGACTGTTTTACGATTGCCGTTCTTTTTGGTTTAGTAAAGCCATCCTCATCTGTATCAGATATGTTACTTCTTTTTAAGGTGTGAGATCGACTCAAATCCATGCTCAGGCCTGGACAGCAAACGTCATGGGTGCTTGGTGTGGTATCTGTTTTTGTAGTTTCAATATTCGCATATTGTGGATAATAGATAGCATTGGCAGGTACATTAACATCAGAATCAATAGGAATAGACATAGGAAATACATTTTCATTACAAGTATTACTAACATTATTTTCATTATATGCAGTATTGTTATTATTATTTACAACACTTGATACATTTTTCTAAGTATACTGTTATCAATATCCACAGAATCGGAGGAGTTTACATTAGTATTGATATTATTTTTGGCAATGGGATGAATATTTTTGACATTAGAAAAATTATGCAATTTTTTACTCTTACTGTTTTTACTACTATTTTTTTCAATGGAATGTTTATTTTTAGCAATTGTGGCAAGACCCATGTCTGAGGTTGCCTGTCTTGAAACAGGGATGGCATTATGGCCATTTGTTTTATCAGAATTATTAATATTATTTTTAGATACATTTCCATCACCCTGCAAATTACAATTAGATATGTAACAGTATCCCAAGTGGGAGTACTTACCCCTTAACTGTTGGCTGTAGTTGAATGCATGTTGGTAAAGTTGGTTCGTAAAAATCCAGCTAGAGTCGGTATTATACTCAGGAGTCATAGATTCAATGGTTTCCATCACTCGTTTTTGCGTTGTAGCAAATGCCTCCAGAAGTTCACTGTTTTTGATAAGCTCTCTAAAGTATTCACATCTGGCTATCTTTGTGATCGGAATTTCTGGATCAATATACAAATATTCGTCTAGCTTTGGCACAAGGGATTTGATGGCAGGTGGTCCTATCTTAGTTGGCACAATGCTATTATTTGAAATTAAGCACACTTGATGGCCCTGAGAAGGGCTTTTTGGGCCGGGCAACGCACGCACGTGTACTCCTCTAGGGTAAACATCGGCGGCACTATTATCCAGCGGAGGAAAACTACTTAAGTCATGGATGTTTACAGGTAATCCTGGTGAGTCACTTTGTATAGAATCCATAGTCATATCCATTTGGTTGTCTCCACTTTCAGTAGGCATAGTCGAAGTATCCATATCGTTGACGGCTGAGTCCGGTGAATGAGGTCGGAGACCGTTCGGGGGTCGGTCGGCAGCAGGAGGAAAGTAGTAATCCGGTTTGGAGAGTGAAGTCAGGGTTAGTACACTAGTAGAAAAAGACGACTTGTTCTGCAAAGTCCAAGAGAAACTTCGATCAGCGCCAGGTAAGTATTATTGGTATTAATTCACCAGCCAGGGCAACCATATAGATGGTTGAGATTAGATGAAGAAGCGAACAACCGATTAACCTACAATATATCAAGATTAATATTCAACCTCATAAATTTTATAAATATTCATAAACTAAAACAAAAGTGGTTTCGTTAAAGCTCAATGATTTTCCTTTTTCAAATAAACATTCTTGAAAAAGGCATTAAATATTAAACAAAAAAATACTTTTCAATCTATCACTAGTATGAGTCATACAAAGAATCGAATAAAGCAAAACGTAAGAAGTATCTTTTTTCTCAAGGACACTCGCTTCCCTAAGCAATTTCTCTGGTTGAGAAAAATATTTTATTTTGCTTAACAATAAAAAATATTCTTAATCGTAAATACTCAAAAGTGCGAGATAAAAACTTCATAAAATTATATTTTAACTCGAACAAGAATAAAATTATTCTTCAACATTAATATGGATTTCAAATAAGATCTATTAATAAGTTCGTGCATATAGTACTGCTATTCAAATGCTAATTTATTTTACTTTATGTAAAGGTAAATATATCTCAGGTTGAGAAAAATCATTTAAACAATAGTTTTGCTTTTGAAATTATGAATTTTCATCAATGTTTTCAAAATTAAGAAAAATACTTTATTTTTAACAAACATAATTTCCTTTTCACAAAATTTTGTATAAAATAAATTCTACTTACAGATAGTCGAAACGTACGGCACGTCAGAAAATGGTAGCAATTTATCCAGGTTGGATTAATAGTAATACCTACCGTGTCGAATATTATTCCATTTTATCTCCAGGGTGGAGATCACTGAACATTTTAATTGTTCTGCAGGTGAGAACATGAGTATAATCAATTTGTACCGAGCAAAAGCCAAGCTCCGATTCCGAAATTAAAACCCGTTGGGCGCCAGTTTGTGGCCCTTGATTTAAGGAACCAATGGGGTGAGGGTAATGAAATACATCCACCAGAGTTATATTTAAGAATTTATTAAAAAAAAAAAAAAAAAAAACATTAAACCAAACAAAACAAGTGAACATAAATTTAATCTCAGGTTAGGAGCACCTGTTTTTGCCTGTGTACAGATCAGGACCTTGGCTTCTACTACTAAAGTTTCACACTCTTGCCACTTGGTGGCGTGGTAGTGTCACTGTTGTTGAAGTAGAGTTGTACAAGAGCGGTTACAAACATACTTATTTTTGAACAAATATAGAAAAAAAATTTTCAGTTGAAATAAAAGTAATTTTATATATTTCTTTTCAGAAACAGAGTATAATAAATAAACCAATCTTCTATTAATATTCTGCCTTACTGAAAATGGATGTTACAAATATATTTGCCAAACTGTTTTAGAACGCATTCCTCTCTTTAAAGTGACATGAAAAATAATTTATTTTATTGGGAGCGTTTGGAAAACTTGGTAAATCCAGTGATAAGTAATTAGAACATTTGTTACTAATAATATACTGCTCAAAACAATTAAAGGTTATTGTAAGTTTTATAGAAAATAAAGATATAAGCGAAATTTTTTTTTGTCGAAAATGGGAGAAGAGAATCACAAATGCAAATTTTTCTGATTTTCAAATTGTGGAGTATACAAATTCTGAGTTCGCGTCGAAAACGTCGCTTCAGCGGCAGGGAATGAAATTTGACTTTCAACTGAATGAAAGACAATGAAGACAAGGATAATCGACATTCAGTGACTGTTTTGTTTCAATGAGTACGATGTCTCAGCATTTAATTGATAGAGAAGCTATGAGAGTTGTTGGTAGGTTAGAAGGGGGCCGAAAAAAAGCCGAAGTAGCGCAAGCTATTGGAGTGTCACAGAGTGTGATTTCCAGGATCTGGAACCGTTTTTTGTAGACTAAAAGTGAAAGCCGAAGACCAGGACAAGGTGGTTGACGGTTTACAATGTCCATTCAAGATCATTATTTAGTGTTAACGGCTCGGAGACACCAAAATATGAACGCTACTCTTCTCTAACAACACCTTTACTCGGCTACTGACACCACGGTTTCAACTCAGACTGTCCGAAACCGGCTCCATGGTGTAGGTCTGTATGCTCGCCGACCGATGGTATGTGTTAAACTAACATCAAGGCATCGTAGCGACCGCTGAGAGTGGGCAACACAGCATGTGAACTGGAAGAAAAATGAATAAAGCAACGTTTTTTTCTGATGAGACGCATTTTTCTGTTCATAATGATAATAGACGTATTTTCATCTGGAGGGACAATGGCAGAAGGAATAATCTTGCGTTCGTGGACGAAAGTATCAGATTTGGTGGTGGAGGAATGTTGGTGCATGGTGGCATCTCCACTGACGAGCGCACAGACCTCTATATCATTCGCAATGGACCTCAGACTGGTCGCCGATATAAAGATGAGGTTGTCAGACTTATTATGGTCCCTTACGCCGCAGCAATCGGAGATGACTTCATTTTAATGGACGATAACTGCAGGTCACATCGTGCTAACCTGGTGGAGGATTTTCTTTTCGATGAAGGAATCGTACGAAGGGAATAGCCAGCGTGTTCTCAAGACATGAATCCAAAAGAGCACGTTTGGGATGCTCTAGGAAGACGATTTGCTGGCCACCAACCACCCCCACTAACTCTCCAAGAACTGGAAAGAGCTCTTCTGGAAGAATGGGACAGAATACTCCAACTCGCGATTAATAGCCTCATTGACTCCATGCCTCAAAGGTGTTCAACGTTGCTGGACATCCGTAGAAACCATACCCCCAACTGAAAATGATTTCCTTTGAAGAAAACACCTTTTCTTATTCCTTTTCTCTCATATACACAAATTAATTATTTTTCTTTTGTACACAAATGCGCAATAAAATATATTTTTTTCTGCCAAACATGTGTAATTTATTCTCATATAACCTACTACGTCTGACGACCATGTATCAATCAGCTAAAAAGTTTCCCAGCCACAAGAACCATTTAGAACCACAATATCATTTAATTGTTTTGAGCAGTGTAGTTAATGTACTGACTATGAGTACTTAACTTCAATTTTCGAAATATTTCAATACATAAAAAATTAAAATTCTTTGGCTTCAAAATCATGTTTATAAATCTCACCCGGGAGGCTCTCTGGCTTCAGGTTTCAATAGACAGGAACAAACTACTCTATCCCGATTCAGAAGTAGCCACACCATAGAACTTTCAAATTTTCCGAGGGTTCGAAGAAATTTGACATTTGCTCCAAGTGTTCAACTAAACAGGCTACTCCAAAACATATTCTTGAGTTCTCTGGTCACTCTAGGAGGGGTTTGACAGAAAACCCACTTATGGTGCTGGACATTTTAAGGGTGTGCACACTCATGGATCTTGTCTTGCGCTGCTGACTAGGGGGCATGCAACAACAACACATGTTTGTAAATATTCAATAGTTCAACTATTTAAGTAAGTTTTCTTTGTCATGTTAATTTTAGGGGATATATATCATAAATTTTCGAAAATAAACTAATAGCGTCCTTAAAATTAAAATCGTTAGCTTAAAATATATGAATAAACCTTCATCAATTTTCTTAAGACTGTGGCCTCTCATGTCGAATGGAGTATTAATGCCTTTTGATCTAGTTCTTCTCAGCAACTGCTTAAAAATTACTTTTATCATATTTTAGACTGAAAATTAATGAAAAATTGTAACTTATACCCATCATTCCAAGCATTTTTTTTTCTTAAAAACATGGAGGTAAAATGCGGTTGAACAACTAGTTTTACCTCTAGGATTAACGGCTTGCCAATCAATCAAAAATTTAAGGATTCGATTATCAAATCGGATGTGAATTTTTATTCTGTTGGAAATTCCTTTTAAAGCAGTGTTTCCCAACCTTTTTTGTGCCATGCCCCACCTTAGCCTTTCCAAAATTCCTATTCCCCCCCCCCCATGTATTATACATAATTTTTATTATTAAGAAATTGAATTGTTCTTTTAAGAAACTTAAATGATAGGTTTTAGGAACAAATCACTAGGAAATTGTTAACGAAACACAGTAAGTAGATTTTCAAAACATATAATCAAAAACTGAGATTCGAATTTCAAATAATTTTTATAAAGATTTTTCTATATTAATTTATTATTTTAATTTTGTGAGATCCTTGCTCTTGATGCTTGCTGCACAAACATTTTATATTAGGTTCCAATTTGGTTAGCATCAGTCTCAAGTCGCCACGTTGTGTTATATCCAGCCGATTTCTTTTTTTTACCAGTAAATCATTTACAGCACTAAATCCACATTCAGCTAAATATGAAGATGGAAACGGTAGCAATAGTTTTCTTGCACATTTCGTTGAATTCGGGTATTTGATCTCTGTTTCCTCACAAAGCCATACCATCGCTCCTTTTATATTAAATAAAGTTTTAACTGACTCACAATTTTGTAATTCTGCAAGTTCTTCTTGATACTCCATATTTGATATATCATACAAATCCAGTAACATTGGCTGCATCATGTTGGAAAATCAATTTGTTTCTAATCAGAAAATCTTTCTTTTAAATCAGCCGATAGAATATTCAGATGATTGACAATAACAAGTAATGCGGTATCAGTTACTTCACATTTTTGGAGCCAATGAAACTGTTGAAAGTTTTTGTTGTTAATATGTTTCTGACATAACTCAACATGAGTATTGAAACCAAATATCTTCGCTTTTGCATCGACAAGAGTTTTATTTGTTCCTTGAAGTTGCTTATTTAATTTATTTAGTTTTTCAAAGATATCGGCTAAATGACTCACAAATGCTTTACCATCGATTGTTAATAGATACATCATTTCAAGTGTGTCACTTAAAAAATCACTAAGAGTATCAAAAAGTTCCATAAATCTTTTCAAGCAGTTCCCTTTAGATAGCCATCTTACTTCAGTATGATGAAAAGTCTAACATGATCCTCATTTTGTTTTTCACAAAATAACTTGAAGATACGTTCACATTTGGCATTAGCTTTAATAGTATTAACACACTTAATAACTGAATATAGTACTTCATTTAGAACAGGCGATATGTTTTTAACTACCAAGTTTTCCCTATGAATAACACAATGCACAAGAATCATTTCTGGATTCGCATCTTTCATCAATTTTAAGCAGCCAATTTTCTTGCCCATCATATTAGGAGCACCGTCTGCAGCACAAGATGTTATATTTTTCATTGGTATATCATTGACATCTAAGTAGTTTTTTAGCATATTATATATATCTTTGGAAATAGTGGTGCTTTCTAATCTTTTACAGAACAACATTTCTTCAGCAAAATGTCCTTTATCAATATATCTTACGTAAGATATCTATACTGCCTCACTGTCTTTCAAAGTTGATTCATTCATTTGCACTGAGAAATTTCTAGTTTTCAATTTTTCAACAAGTTGTTTTTCAACATCTTCACTCATTTCGTCTATTCTTCTGCTAACAGTATTGTTACTGAGTGGCATAGCTTTTACATCTTTGTCATCTTTTTCAAGAACCGTTTTAAGAAATGCTGATATTGATGGTTTTATTAAATTCTCTCCTATAGTATGATTTTCTCCAGTTTTACCGATGAATAAAGAAATTTAAGAACTAGCGTCAGGAACACGATTATTAGTTGAAGTATGAGCAGTAAACAGAGACTTTAAAGTTGTTCTCTTTTCAAAATTTTTCTTTAAAGTTATTCAAATCTGAATCAATATGAGCACTATGTTTCACCTTTAAATGCGCCTCAAGACGACCTCGTTTCATTGATTCATTGGTCAAGTATTGCTGTCATAAAAGACAAAAAAGAATCCACTCATCGTGGACAGCGGTATGAAACCAAATTTTAAATATTCCTCCGAATATTGACGAGTTTTTTTCTTGCTTGCACCACTCATTTTACTATGGGGGCTATAAGAAATAAATATAAGATCGATTAAAAACTAAAATTAAAGTATGTGTTAAAATTAATTTAAAGTGACAGAGTAAACGTATACTAAAAAATACATATTTATTTAAATGTATGTAACACATTTACTACACTGCCACCCTCAAAATAATATATTTTTTCCATTTGACAAAATTTTCTGGAAAGTTATGTTTCTAAAATAAATTAAAATAAAATCAAATACTTACCAATTTTATCTATACAATTTATATATTTATTAAATAACCGAGTTTTTGCAACAGTTTTGACGGACACTATTTCAAATTAACACCAACTGAATTCTGTGAACACTACATACATTGCGATGGACCATTCAAGTGCGAACAACTACATTGTTTACCGAGATTTTAAAACGTCCGGGATACCCCGTGGAGCCTGCCGTCTGCCACAGGGAAGTTAACTTGATGACGCCAAACACCCAGTTGATATTTTGGTCTCGTCAAGCGAAATTATACCCAATAATTATTTACCGTAATTATTTAAGAATTTGCTTTTTTAGTTAAATTTGGCATGGCATTTAAATGGCCTGAAGCGAAAGGGTTAAACTCATCTTGAGTACATTTTCGGATTACCCCCCTGAACAATCAAATTGCCCCCCTGTGGGGCGTGGGCCCCACGTTGGGAAACACTGTTTTCAAGAGTAGATTTTGTAGGTTTCGGTAGAATTTAATTTCTATCAGGTAACTTAGCAGTTTATTATCAGATCAACAAATCTGAAATTAAATGCGAAGATATTCTGATAAATAAACCGTTTCTAAATTTTTTTAAGTAAAGAGCAGATTAGAATATTGATATTTCAAGATCAGATTAGAATTTGAGACGAGTCATTAATAATAAAGCAATCTGTGCATTTTCAAGAGAAATAGGAGAATGAAACATAAAATCTATTTTATTATTTCTGAATTTGATATTCTTGAGTTGATTGTAAGGATTTTTTAAGCACATTAATGCTTACTTTGATTGAAGTAAATCTTTATTTGTTTTAAGTGATAGTTAAATATGTTGCAATCGTTACAACTTTCATTCAGAGTTATAATATTGGCTTATTAGCAAATCTCTACACATTACTACATTAGGACCTCTTCACGAAATTCCTAAGGGATTCTGCTTTGTCATTATACTGAGGATGCAAGTTTATCATCAACAATTTTCTTTTCTTTGAAAATTTGAAAGAATTTATAAAAGATGTTTGGGATTCGATTTATTACTTAAGTACTCTGCTTTTTCTTTGAACTTATTTTAACTTTTATTTATTACTTGAATTACATTAAATTTATAAAATAATACGAAAGAATAAAAGATGAATTAAAACAGCTAAATCAGAAAACAGAGTTTTTATGGATGCAAATTTACAGTTTAATTTAATTTTTATATAAAATGCATATAATATAGAAACTATAATGTAAAAATAAAAAACAGTTACTTTACTAAATAGTTTTTATTAACTATTGTAATAAATTTACTCGAAAGAAGAAATTCAGAATTTTATTGTATCAACAAAATAACTGCCACTAAATTAACTGTTTATATAACTATAAGAAATTAGTTAAAACTTTGGTTTCTCTTCACTATTGGTAGCAATTTGATATATTTGTCGACGGCTTCTCGCCCTGGAACTTGACAGTGCAAGACGTATGTTAATTTTGTTCTCGACTTTGTTTCTGCTGCTATAACCGGTTTCGACTTCTCCCTCGTGGTGCCGTTTCCCGCCGATGGCTGAGGGCGGCGGTGCCGTCGATCGACCCACGGAGGGTCTCCTACCTTCTATGCCGATCATTATCTGTAGTGAACCTGATGCACAGCCGGATAGAATAATTACAGACATGGATTATTCTGAATTTCCACCACTAAGTGATTCAAGTGATGTGCCCGGCTGCAAAGGCCCTTTGCAGGTCCAGCAAGTGTTATCTCAAAATGTGCCTTCGATAAGTGTGATACCCGATAGGGTTAACTCCGACAACGTGGTGGGTACTAACCCTAAATCGACTAATATTAGTATGATCGCCCAATGTTCTATTAAAAATGTGGTGCCTAATCTTGATCAACTCCTATCTTTGGATCCCAGTATTCCTGTGACAAAAGTGGAAAGATGCAACACTCTAAAGGACTTAGTCAAAAATAGTGAATTATTGGAAACACTAGCGAATACCCAAAAACGGATAATGGATGGAATAGAATCATGTGATATGAACTATTATGTCAATGATCTTTGGATTTACCAAAATCAGCTATATCAACAGGCATTCTTAGGCAGCCAAAAATTACGAGGTAAGTGCTCTCAATTTGGTCATTGTTTAATATCTAATTGTACTTTGCATGACAAAAATGAAAGCATAGCCAATAATTTATCAACTGATTCTGAATCTGACAATTATAGTAGTTTATGTACTTCATCTAAAAAACCAAAATCTAAATGTAATAAGGGGACCAAAAAGGTTCAAAAAAAGGTTAAAAGCAAATCAAAATGGTCAGTCCTTGACTCTGATCTTAACTCTAGATACAAAACTATTAACTCAATCTTTTCTACTGACAATGATATAAATAATGATAATGTTAATATTTCAAATTGTGTTGTAAATAATTCTAAAAATGATAATTCTGGAAATATGTATGAAAATTCTGTGTTGCAAAATAATGTATCTAATAATTCTGTATTTAATAATGTTGTTGATATGGATGATGTAAATATTGCAAATAATCCTGGTAATGCAATTAACACCATGGGTTCCTATGTCGACCCACATATTCAGTCTATAAGTGCTGGCCCAGGCCTCCCTAAATTCTTAAATGTAAATAATAATGTTGATATGAATAACTCTAGTAATCATAATGCTATATCTGTTTCGTACCATGATTCACAAATACCATCCACTAGTGCTGGCGTAAGCGTGACTAATGTCATGAAAAACAAAAGAGCACTAGTTTCGACCAGTGATGAAGAAGGATTTGTGAAACCCAAAAAAACCGCCTCAATTAAAACATCACAATTGCCCCCTCGGACTGATACTGTAAATAAATATTCCCCCTTACAGAATATGATTAACAAAGATGACAATACAACTAACTCCCAATCTGAAATCAATAAAGTCCCAAAGAATGTTACTCCACCAATACTTATAAAACTCGAAAAAAATTTTAATGAGACAATTTCTAATCTTAAGCAAAATTTTGACAAAACTCTCGGGTTTTAACGTATTCACCCGAGAGCTTGGTCAAAATTTTGACCAAGCTCTCGGGTGAATACGTTAAAATTCTCCCAACCTCATCTGAAACTCATCGATTAATCACAAGGCACCTAACTGATAGCAATATTGAATGCCTTATTATAAAAAATCGTCACGAAAAACCACTCAAAGTGGTATTTAAAGGTTTACCTAGCTCTACTCCTGTAGAACTAATAAAAGATGAATTAACTGAAAGAGGTTTTGACGTGGCTGCAGTAGCGGTGATGAGAAAACACAGAGTCAAGGAACCCATACCATGTTTCCTAATCACCTTAAACAGTAACGAGATAGCTAATAAAATATACGAAATTAACGAAATATTACATGTAATTATAAAAGTCGAAAAATACATCAACAACAGGCCTGTGCAATGCTATAATTGCCAAGCCTTTGGACATAACTCGTCCATATGCCACCTTCAGGCAAATTGTGTCAAATGTGGTGAAAAACACCCTTCCAGGAGCTGCCCACATAAAAAACTCGAAAAACCTAAATGTGCAAATTGTGGCAATAGTCACACAGCATCATATGGAGGCTGCCCAAGCAACCCTTTAAATAAAAATAAAAAATCTCAACAATCAACAGTCATGCCTACTAAACTTATAAAAAATAACGTTACATTTGCCCAGGCAACTGCACAGAGCATCCCCCAGCAACCTAAGACATGCCCTGCTCCTACCACTAACCCCTTAACTGAAATTGGGAACTTGGACAATATAAGTGTAATTCTCAAACTTATAAAAGAAATTAATATTATTTTTAAAGAATATCCTGCCCTACTCAGTGCTGTCCCCATTCTGGAAAAAACCATCCACCCTACCGATAAACTAAATATTTTACTGAAAGCCCTAAGCATAACCGAATCCAATAATGATAAATAAAAAATTTAATAACCTCAAAATGATGATGTGGAATGCAAACGGTATCCTTGCCAAACTTACTGAATTTAAAAACTTTATTTTTAAAAATAATATTGATATAGTATTCCTTCAAGAAACACATCTTGTAAAAAATAACAAACTTAATATTCCAAATTATTCAGTCTATAGAAACGACCGTGCTCAAGCACAAGGCGGTACGGCCATAATAATTAAAACGGCAATAAGCCACTCCTCCATCCCCAGCCCTAGACTTTATTTCATGGAGGCAACTGTTGTTAACCTCCACTACCCGGATACCGGAGATATTTCTCTAATCTCACTATACATTCCTCCAAACGCTAAAGCAAATATTGTCATGGATATCGAAAATATTACCTCTATCAATCACAAAATAATTTTGGCTGGCGACCTTAACGCAAAACATCATAACTGGGGTTGCAACTATAATAACACTCCTGGTAGGGTTATCAACACGTTCGTACAAAACTCAGAATTTCAAATATCTCGCCCTGACAAACCAACGCACTATGGCCGGTCATTTGGTAACTTTATTGATCTTTTGCTCTCCAGGGGGGTCCTACCTCCAACTAAAATCACAACCATAGAAGACCTCCAGTCCGACCACTATCCCGTCCTAATCTACTTCTCAAACTCTCAGGCAGAAAACCAAGAAAATCAGAAAATAATACATAATTGGTCGAAATTTAGACATGAAATCAACACAAAAATTTCTCATAAAAGTTTTAAACCAGCTGTTTCTTCACATCAAATAGAGTCCAAAGTGGACAATATAACCCAAATTATTAAAAATGCCCTTAACAACAGCAAAATTATTCATAACGTTAATCACAGTGATTTCCTACCCTCCAATATACTTGACCACATAAAAGAAAGAAACAGATTAAGAAAATGTTATAATAGGCAAAGATCCCCCACTTTAAAAAACCAAATCAATTTTCTTCAAAGAGTCATTAAAAATGAAATATACGAATACAACCAGAAAAGCTGGACCAATTATATTACCAATTTAAATCTAGAGGATGGATCATTCTGGAGAGCAGTCAATAATAAGAAGAAAAAGAGAGACACTCTCCCCCCACTCATTGACGATAATAAAATCGCAGTCTCCTCCTCGGAAAAAGCTGAGTGCATCGCTAGGTGCCTGGAGGCACAATTTGTAACCAACGCCATATCTAACCCTGATAATGATGCTAAGGTTAGGGCGGCCGTTGATACATACCTTCAGATTAAACAACCTAAACCTGACACTGGTGACGTACCTGCTTCTGAAGTGGAGGAGATTATCATTAATCTCAAAAACAAGAAAAGTCCTGGGCATGACCAGGTGACAAACAAAATCATGAAGCAATTACCTGTAATTGCAATCTGCTACCTTTCAAACATCATAAATGATATTCTGTCACTTGGACATTTTCCCAAGCAGTGGAAAAAGGCAGTGATCATTCCGATACACAAACAGGGAAAGTCTAGAAAAAACCCTGCCAATTACAGGCCTATTTCCCTTCTCCCTACAATGGCAAAAATAACAGAAAAAATTATTCTGAACAAACTTAACAACTTTGAAACTGACAACCAAATAATTTTACCTGATCAATTTGGATTCAGAAAGTCCATGTCCACCACCCATCAATTGCTTAGAGCCACTGAAAAAATAACAAAAGGTCTCTCCAGGCGTAAATCGACCGGAGGGATATTTCTTGATATCGAGAAAGCATTTGATCGGGTGTGGCATACAGGGCTCATATACAAATTGATCAGTTATAATTTCCCCAACTATCTGATAAAATTAGTTAAAAATTACTTAACTAATCGAACCTTTACCGTAAGACTTGATAATAACTACTCTTCTGAAAGACCCATTTATGCAGGCGTCCCTCAGGGATCACTGCTGGGTCCATTCCTTTTTAATATTTATATAAATGATATCCCCAAGCATCGCAGGACTATGCTTTGCCTGTTTGCGGATGACACTGCCATTCTCTCCACTAATAGCCATTATAATAAAATACACGAAAATCTCACAGAACACCTGACGGCCATAGAAGGGTGGCTTCAAACGTGGAAAATAAAACTGAATATCAACTAAACCCAAGCTATAATGTTTACCAGAAAAAAGACCCGCCCTCCACAAATTAAACTAGGTGGAGTAACAATCCCGTGGATAAACAAAGTAGTCTATCTCGGCCTAACACTAGACAGTAGACTAACGTGGAAAGCCCACATTAATAAAATAAAAAATAAACTTATTTTAGCAAAAACAACACTATACCCTCTCATTTCTCATAATTCTAAGCTCTCATTGTTCAACAAACTAATGGTTTATAAAGCCTACTTGCGTCCAATAATGACCTTTGCAGCCCCAATCTGGGGCGGAGCAGCAATTACCAATATTAATATACTTGAGGCCCAGCAAAGTAAAATCTTAAGAATGATCTCTCGGGCGGAATACTACTTCAGGAATGAGCTTATAAGGGAAAACCTGGGTGTATTGTCGCTTGAGAGATACATTAAATATCTTACATTAAATATCTTGCATTTCGATTCTACGAAAACATTTACAAAATTAATAACCCAGCAATACAAAATATCGAAAACTATAACCCATATGAAATACATAACTTCAATAGGCCAAGATCAGTCCTACGCTTAAAACCACTAACAAATAACTCCTCCCACCCACGACGTCTACGAATAGTTTAACTTTATAGGTAAATACCTTTGTACATAAAAATTCTTGGAATTTTGTAAATGTTGTACATAAAACCATTTGGAACTGTGCTAGTAAATATATTGCTGCACTGTGTTATAAATAACCCCTTGTACTCTTTTGAACCCACATAGATTGCAAACGGCAATGTCCTTTGTAAGCACTCTATGTGAATTCAACTCATTCATTTTTCCTTAAAATTCTAATAAAAAAAAAGGGAAGGAAAAATTAATCTTTCTTTTTATATATTTATGTATATGTCTATTTATAAAAAAAAGGGATTTTTTTTTTTTTTTTTTTTTTTTTTTTTTTTTTTCCCATTACTAACTCCTGCATTATAACCAAGATTGACATTTATTCTAGAACCATACTATAAAATTTTATTGTACATATTTATTCTTGTATTTACTTTTTTCATTTGTACATAAATCCTCTTGCTACTTAGGGATTGAAAATACAATGTATCAACATTGTTTTGAATTATCAATTTCATCTGATATATTTTCCTAACATTAAATTATTTGAAATTTATTGGTGTTTTTTAATGTCATGCAAAGTACTGCCATTTTGAGAGCACTTATACTATCTACTCAAACTGTTATGTGATTAATCTTATTATGTAACTTCAATCATTATGCTTTTACCATATTATTAGGAATAGAAGGTAAATAGCCGGAAGGCTAGACGCCTACCAACATAAAGATCTATTGTTGGTTAGCCTTGATCAAGAAGGAGGCTACCCCGATCTGAGGCTGATGATTGCACTTCGAAAAGCTGACGTTCGCCACATCCACTATTTGTGGATGTTAGGGGTGCATAATTTTTGGTAGTTGGGTCTGCGCTTGCGCGAACCTTTGAACTTAAATGAAATGGAATAAAGTTAATTTTCTGCTGTCGTGTATGTGTTTTTAATTTCGATCTCTTCACCGTGTCTTTCACATTTACTATTGTGTTGACCTCTTTTTATGAGATAAACCTCAAGAGATCAGTCATATGTTTATTGCATTATAAGGAACACATGGTTGTAAAAACCTCAATCATTTGTTGAATAAAATATTTATCTCTTAGTGTTTGTATAATTATTGTTTTGTAAAACATATAGGCTTCTATACAATCAAAGACTGCGCCCTTTTTTCACACACCCTTTACATTTGTCACTCCTACAATCGTGACTAAACATAGATAACTATTTCTTAATAGAGATATCCAAGCCTGACACGAATATTTTTTGGAGTTTCCACTTATAACAACTCTAATTTTGGTTTTTCATCTCAAAAATTTATTTATCTTGTATCTTGTGAAAATACAGAGTTTTGGCTTAGCCTTTACTCTTTCATCTACGACAGTTCTGGAGCGGAAGATTTTCAGTACTGATACCGGAGCGCTGAACATGAAGCCTGAGGGAGAAAGACTTGTCGGTGTGAGCCAACCAGCTTTCAAAAGAGAGCGGATGGGTGGGATAATATAGTTTACAATTTCCACTATGATATGAAGAATGAGTAATATAAAGAAAAAATTAAATTGGTTAGAAAAAGAAGTTATTACTTTTTGTTGAAAGTTACTTAGAAAAATACAGCAACTTATTAAAAAAACAAAATTTTCAAATTTTTTTTATATTTTTAAACATTAACAAAGCATTTAGATTAATATTTGTGATATTATAATATATTGTAGTTTTTCTTATAAAAACATTTATTTGTATATATTTTATGTGTTAGATAAACCAGGTTCTTCGGAAATAAAAATTTCATTTCAACATGAACATTTTCAAGCAAAATTGTCGCATATTAGCCAACACTGTCATGCTTATAAGTTTTTAAATTATGTAACGTAATTATATTATAGAAAAAGAATCATACATGTTAATTCAAATTTTCTTTTCTTATCTAATTAGGTTATAAAAATTTCAAACATTTTTTTATTGTTTTAAATTTTTATATAGCTTGTAAGAAATTTCAGCTCATTTATTTAAATAGAATTATATTATATTTTGACCAGAAATTTGTGACAAATTTCAATACAAAATATATTATTTTTTGTTAGCAATTTAACTCCAGGATTTAAATTGAAACTTTCACAATTCGAATTTACATTCTTAATTAAAAATAATAATAATATAATTTTAAAGTTCGATGTAGTTTGAAATTATAAAATTCAGGAAATATCAATAAGTCTATGCAGCGTTTTGTTTGCGATATCAAAATATTTTAAGCAGTATTTGGAGTATAATAATTGCTATTTATTAATATACTTATTATACCTTAGTATAAAAACATTTTCGCACATGTTCAAATGATCAACTAAAAAAATTTTTTTTTTCAATTTAAAATTAGACTTTTTTAATACAAACTTATAATTTTATTATTGAAATTAAAAATTAATTGTATACAATTAATTAATTTTTAATTGAAATTCAAAATATAACTTCATAATGAATTAAATTGAAGTTAATTAAAAATATTACTTACTTATTCATTTGTTTCTTAATAAATTATTTGTTAATGTAAAAACTCTAGCTATATTATTAATGTAAAATATATTATAAAATTATCTTTAAAACTGAAATATAGTTAAAAAATCCCATTCATTTTTTTTCAAGTTATTAGAAGAATTTCGGATACAAAAACCACATTTTAAAAATTTAATTAAAAATAAAGAAATTAAAATCTTAAAATAATAATAAATAATAAAAACGTGATATATTTGACAAAAAATGATAATCACTAACTTTCCCAACTCATTTATTTCATTATTCAAAAGGAATGAACGAAATGATTATTTCATTCAAGCGCATCTATTATTTTTATTTCTCGCAATTCGATTTTTTTTTATTGATATTTATTAAATTATTTTTTATCATAAAAATTTGAAACATTATTTTAATAAATTATAGTTTATATAAATAATGTAATTTTTATTATTAATAATTACATAAATTATTAATAAAAATATTAAAACGAATTTATTTTATTCATTACGCTCCCCTCTTCTACTAAAGCGATCTCTTCCAATTTCAAAGAATCACTCATCTATTTTCCAGTTAAACCAGCTGTAATTTCCTTCTCCTATCCATCCTCCCTCCTATAGAAAGCGATTGTAGTTACACTGAATATTTTGGAACAAGCGAGTGCGCGCTTGTTCCTTATTACTTTGGAACAAGCAAGTACGCGGTTGTACCTTATTACTTTGGAACAAGCAAGTACGCGATTGTACCTTATTACTTTGGAACAAGCCAGTACGTGGTTGTTCCTGATTACTTTGGAATAATCGAGTACAAAGTAATCAGTACTTGCTTGTTACTTTGTAACAACCCTTGTTACTTTGTAATAAGCACGTACGACTGGCTCGGCACGTACTTAGTTGTACTTGAAACATATCTGGACTCGCATAAACTTTGCAACAGGAAGTAACGAGTATTTGGGAAAAAAGTACTGATTACAGGTTGTTACATTAAAATACCGATTACAAAATACTGATTACAAGTATTTCTTCCCATCCCTACTGTGGACTAATAAACGAATTTGATGAACTTAAAGAATTTATTATGCATCACGACCTTGATATCTGTGCAATTACTGAAACGCATGCAAACGGAAATCATCGTTATAAAATTACCAATTACAAGACCTACCACTGCAATAGACTGCTATACAAAGGAGGCGGGGTTCTCCTGTTTGTTAAAACTGCAATTCCATCTACATTTTTCAGTGACAAAACAATGAAGGTTATGAAGAAATTTCGGTCATCACCGAACTTGCTAATAAAAAATAATTAAATTCACGGCAATCTACAACCCGCCTAACAGACAAATCAATGAGAAGGACATGGAACACCTTTTCCGTAGCCAAATGGACACCATTGTCATAGGTGACTTTAACAGCAAGCACCAAGTGTGGGGCTGTAGATCTACAAACAAGAATGGGCGCAAACTGCTCAACTTGCTAAGCAATAATAATTTTAAAATCTTTACACCTATGGAACCCACCTATTTTCCTGTTTTCCAAACTCATCATCCGGATATTCTTGATTTCTTCATAACAAATTCAAATTATCATATTGCTGCTGATGTTATTAATGATATGAACTCTGATCACCTTCCAGTTATAGCTTCAATAAATATCAACAAGACTCCTATAGATGACACCATTATGATAACAAACTGGAATCTATACACCAATATTTTAACAGTGACTAACTGGATATTACCAAACATAAACAACAACCTAGATGCACAAATTGCAATTCAATCTTTTAATGAAACCTTAAATAAAGCCCTTAAAGAAGCCATAGAAGAAAGAAAAAGAATAAATAACTACTATAAATTACCAAATGAATTCAAATATCTAATCAAAGAAAGATTTAAAACTCAGAAAAAATACCGCAAAACTTCTAATCCCATTTATAAAACACAAACTAATGCTATTAATAGAAGAATTAAATCTGAAATTATCAAATACAAGACTGCTAGATGGGAACAAATCCTTGCGTCACCAAGTACAGATGATGACTCCATTTGGAAAATGGCAAGGAAAATTAAAACCAAGACTCGAACCTGCAAACCACTACACGGTGAGCGGGGACCTGTCTACACAGAAATAGAAAGAGCCGAGGTTTTTGCAGAAAGCATTTAAGTACAATTCCAACTAAATGAGACGAACACTGATCCAGATTTCGAAAACAATATCAAAAGTAACGTTAGAAGAATAACACACGAACATCCGAACTGCGAGAAATTAGAACCCACCAACTATGAAGAAGTCAAAAACATTCTACACAAACTCAATAAGCATAAATCACCTGGCCACGATCAAATTAATAATAAAATGCTAAAAGGACTCCCACCTTAGAAATATTACAAGAACAAAATCTTCCAAATTTTAAAAAAGCAACCATGTTTCGTCAAATGTTGGCTTTTTTGCTTCTTTCTTTGGATTTATGTATCTCTATTCTGCTTATTTACTTTTGTAAATATTTGGATCATATCATAGAAGTTTCCTACTTATAACCTTGTTTATTTTTTTAATATCAGGACATTTTTTTAAAAAATAAGTTGTATGTAATTACCTTTTAAATGAAAACA
>JAPDSC010165238.1:0-17681 GCA_026290005.1 Latrodectus geometricus
TATATATATATATATATATATATATATATGTATAATAACTTCAATTTGTAAAATATGCAACACAATAAAGAAATAAAATAATTGAACTAAAACTTTTAGCGAATGAAAACTATTGTTTGTAAAGAAGCTGTTTGTGTAATGAATTATTGTTGAAACTGTATAAATAAAAGGTTGTAGTGAAATACTGGAAATAATGTATGATTATTTGCTAATGTTAAATGATAAATAGACGTTATGATTCTTCGATGATAAAGAGTAATATTTCACATAATGAGAAAAGATTTTAACAAATTGTTTGGACCAGAACGGTAGCACAGTGATTTTAGATTGGAAGCACTGGATCAACAAGAATTTTACAACTTGGATATCCATGAGGATTTGAAAATTATTAACTAAACACACAATGATAGACACTTGGTCTGCTTGATACTAACTGACAATATTGTTTGATAAAGACTACTGGCGTTACGTTGATCGCTACAGGTATATCATTGCTTGCTGTATAAATTCATCAACGTTTGCGGTACCATGGTTTGTATGCACTTTTAACTTTCTAAGGAATCGTTTTTCATTCGTAAGACCATTGTAATTTTTCGTACCATTATATTTGCATTTATGTCAGATATTATGCTGGTGACTAAAATTTTCAGAAGGATATTATCAAACATCTTTGTGAAAGAACGCTTGGATTTATGTTCTGGAGTGCGATGGCGAACCTGAACAATTTCACTGGTTAAAAATTGTATTTATTCTTAATCTAATAAGTACATCAGTGAAAAATAAGATTTTTACAAGATACTCCTGTTGCTGTCTTTGAACAAGATAATAGTTCTCTAGATTTTTTAAGAAATATTGAGGACCTTTTTAACTGAACAAGTGTAGCTTTTTCCTTATAGATATTGCTTTTTCACAGGTTATGTAACGTGCAGGATTTCAGCGTTGGCACCTAGCTCAGGATCTTTGTGGTACAACTCGTGCACGTGAAAGTTTGCTGCGTGTACATACAGTATGAAATCTTTTTTCTCAGACAAACATTCATACTGTGACTCCTTGCAATATAGCACTTATTGCAGCACATGGTAATTATAAAAAATAATAATTAGAATGCTTTGAAAATTAAATACATTATCTTTACAAATGCACGTTTTTTGGTGGATCAAATTTTGTTTAATTCTTATAAATTCTTAAGGCTGTAGTAATAATTTGTATAATTATATAGAAACTTAATCACTATAATAATTTTCTGTATAATTTTATTTAAATCACTTTTCTATTTTTTTATATCTTATCATTAGTTTATATATATTATAGCTTATCACTTTTTCTATTATTTTATCAACAATTTATTTGCAGAGTTTATTATTATTTTTACAACTACAAATTTCTTTTATATATTTTTGTTTATATTATACAATTATATTTATTTATTTTTGTTTTTAATAAGTTCTTTTATAGAACTTTATTTTTCAATGTTAGTTTGACATTTTCATACATATATAAATAATTTTCTTCGAATATCTAATCACACATTTCATAAATATAATTTTACAATTATCGATACAAAATGAATTAATAAAGAAATATGTTTTAGTGAAATTCCAATAAAATGATAATAAATACAATCTTTATATGTGTATATTCGAGCATCAAAGTGTTACTACAAAATGAAACATTGATCAACTGATAATAAAGATTATTATGCTAGGTGAAAGTAAAAATTATTCTGATGAGATAAAAAAAAAAACGTCATTCTTTTCTGTTTCCATATGCACGAATATTATTTATGTTGCCAACACATGGTGTAACTCAAGTAATATCATCGATTATTGTTATGGAATTTTGCCAAAATATACCATGGTGATGAAAATGTATTTTGTAGCTACACATTTCGGAGTCAACTAACAAACAAATTGAAACATATTTGTCTTCTAAGTCATTTTGTGAAAGTAAATATTGCTTTGAATTCAATGAAAAATATTATTGATTTAATTTAGAGAGTTTACTATTAAATATTAAAAAAACAAAATCGAGCAAAATTTACATAATTACATAACATTTTTATAACATTCATTAATAATAACTTTTTTTTTATAAAAAAAGTATTTTTTTTAAAAGTTTCTACCAAAAATAATAAAAATAACATTTTTTCTAATAATATAATAGTCATATATAATATACCTAAGCAGATAGAAGTATTTTCCTAAATATTTAAGTAAAATGAATTATTCTAAATTATTTGAAGAAATAAATTATATGATATCAATTGAGGCATTATTGGATTAATTTATATTCTACGTAATGATTAAATGTATGCTAAGTACAGTAAATTTATGTGCAATGAATTAATGAAAAATTTCTTTATTTTAAGATATAAAAAAGAAAATAATCATCTGTAAAAATGAACGAGATAAATTTGTTTTTATTGAATTTAAAGAAAAATAATTTTATATTCTGTTTAATTAAGTATTTACTTTGCAAATTCTCATACCAAAATCTATTTGTGAAAAATGTTTTTAACCATGAAGTTTTTAAATTTGATATAAGATTATTGAAAGTAATCTTAACTCAAATTATAACTAATATATATAAAGTAACTTTGCTTTTATAGTAATAATTATTTTTACAGGTACTGTTACTGATGCTATTCTTGTGCAAATACATCCTATTATTTTTCAGTTTTAGAATGTACATGTGTTTATTTAAAATGTGTCTTAGAGTTCAATTTATATATTTGAGAAACATTTTTTGCTTCTTTTCTTTGAAAATCTGTCTCAAACCCAAGTGAAAGTTTCTGTTCAAATGATTTTATATGTTTATTTTGAAACAATAAGGACACTTCAATTAAAATTCTCATAGAATTTAAAAAATGTTCCATTTTTAAAAAATTAATAGTTCAGAAAATTTTCAAAATAGGATACAAAAATTTCAGTATTGTTTATAAATATTGGTGACAAAGAAGTTGTTTACATGTTGCAATCATAATGGTACTTTTATGAAAAATTGTTTCAAGCTCAGAAAGATTAATTTGTGCAAAAGCACTTGGAATGTGGAAGTTTCTAAATGTATATGGAGGTGTGTACAAATCTCCTATTTTGGGTTCAATAAAATTAAATTTATTCCATTAAATTACATATTTATTTTTTTGTACCAATAATTATATACTACATCTACAAGGCATGATTTGAAGTACTGATTTAAAATTGTAAATCGTGCAGGTTTAAAATTTATACACCAGCTAACAACAATGTATTCATTAAAAAGGTATCATTGCTGAGTAGAGAATGAAGTCTTTAAGCAATTTGAAATTACTCTGTAAGTTTTACGATTCTTTCAGAAATTTCCAAAATAGACAAAGACATTTATCAGTAAAATTAAAGCATAATCTGTATTAAGACGATCCAGCATTGAAATAATAATAAAATAATAAGAAGAAACAACTGACATATATTTTTGTCCAACGTTACCAAAGGCATTCTAGTTTGAAATCTGTGCATTTGAATGCTCAATGAATTGCATTTTTGATAGTATAGTGACTTACATACAGCGCCAAAAACACACCCATCATCATTAATATAATTATTATTTCGATTTTCATCACAAATTTCAAATTAGAACATGTTGATGTCAAAATTGGTTTTAAATGTCTTGATGATATTGTTACAAATAGGTGTTAGACGCTATGCAAAACATAATAACCTGAATGATTACGTTAAAAATCAAAATGTGCCGTTTGAGTTAAAGCAAAAAGCACAAATTAAAAAATAATGAATTACTTTAACATACATTACTTATAATTACATATTAAAAAATTAAAGCTACCGTACTGTAAGAAAATACAATCAGTTTTTATTTATGAGAAACCACAACATCAAGTTTGGTTCAAATAATTTAGTGTTTCATGTAATATTACACTTCATAATAACATACTAATTTTTTTTTCTTGATGAATATTTTAAATCAGAGTTTTTACTTTTGATTATTCAATCTTTACTGAAACATATATAGATCGTTTCCCCAATAATAAAATTTTTGTGAAAATATTATAGATTGATTATTGAAATACACTATCTTCTATTATATTATAAACAATTGTATATTATAAAAAAAATTTGTAAAGTTAAACAAACTTGAATATTCATTTACAAGTTATATTACCGATTTTTGTTGACATTAAACAAAAGAATTTTAAAAACTAAACTTTTCTTTTGCACTAATTGCACTGTGGAGGGTGGTCATCAAGAAAAAGTTTGTGAAGTGATTGCAATGCTTGGTTATAAAGGAAAAACAAAAAACTTATTTTTGTAAATCTATACTGTAACAATTTTTGAAATATTTCATAATTTTTCAAAATTTAGATATACTATTGGTTCCATTCTTCAGTCAATTTTTTTTCAAATGAATTAAATTCAAAAATCTTTTGATGCACAAATTATCTAACTTGCTTTAAAAATCTAAAGTAATATATACAATGATTTGAAATAATTTATCTGAAAATTACATAAAATTTAAATTTATAAAATTTAGAATCCAAGTAACAATGATTAGATTTTTCTGGAGAAAACAGTATTAATTATTAATCCTAACTGTTCTATTCAAAAGAAAATTTTAGTATTGTGTACAGTTTTTTCTTTGCTTTAAAAGTCACACATCTTTAATATTGATGTAATTTAAATTTATTTAAATTATTTTAATGCAATTAGATAATTTTTTTAATATTATTAACTAATAAATTGTTACAATACAAATTAGTAATTGATATTATTAATTAGTATAAAATTTTATCTCATTACAAGCATTTTTGATGATAATTATTTTTTAAACATATATTATAAAAGAGTTTCGCAATTTAAAAATAATCGTCTGAGACAAGTTTTGTCTCATAATTAGTAAATATTTATCGAAATGTGTGTTTTCTAAACGTAACTGTTAGAACAATAGAACCTATTACAGTCATTATTATTACATTATTGAAACTTTATATTTAATAATAATCAAATTATACATACATGTGATGATTCATTTGAACCTATCACAATAGGTGGCTATGATTTTTATTTATTATTTTAGGAAAAGCAATTTGCAAATGAAAATATATATCTACAACAATAGCGCATATCCAAAAATAAAAGCTGAGAAAGATCGCGGAAATGGAGGTTGCGAAAGAATTTATTTTATATTCTTCATATATGGAATAGAAAAAATAAAGTTATTTTATTAATTAAATATAAAGAACAACAATTAAGAAATAATAAAAGAGATAGAAGTTGTCGCCATATTTATTATAGATGCTTAACGGAATTCTCTCAAAAAGTAACTAGATTTTGTACAATAACAAAACGTTATTATTAGTTCATTATTTTCTAAGAAATTATCAGAAATAGTGTTTAGAAATTATAGCTCTAAAAATAAAATTATTAGATTATTTGGCTTGTCTCTTGACATTTACATTTCCCATGTTGACCCCTGTTCCTTTTAAGCCCATCAATTTTGTATTGACTAAGATATATGATTAAATTGGATTCCAAATAGTTAAAAAAATGCAAGCCTTTGGTAGGAGTGAAATTTAAGAATTGTGGGATTTAGGGCCAAAATGTAGATCATTTCGACTAATTTAGTTAAACAAATTGGAAGAAAATCTACTAAAATGCAAAATTAAAAACTCAGAATCAACCCAAATAAAATCTCTTAAGCCTATATATATTAAAGAATACACACGAAGTATAGCCTAATTCTCATTAAATGCTACATACAAATTACTCAAAAGTATATAAATATTTTGAACTTCCATAGGAAATTTTACGTTTTATGCTGTTAAATTTTTGGAAGTGGAAAGCTTACTATATAATCAGGTAAAAAATTTGTGAAATTTTTTAATAATATTCAGTATGGCAGCCTTTATCATCAATTCATTTTAGAATACGATTTATTACAGAATCCGTACATTGTTTTAAAGGATACAACTATTTTCAACCACTTGAATCTCATTTTAAAGTATGTTTAGATTATATAGTTTACATTTGTTTACCTAAACTTTTATAGTACTCAATAAGAGGAAACAGCGAGATGGTAGGAATCAGTTGACCAATTCCCAGAGTATGTTGCACACTAACTAGATTTAACACCACTGTTTTTTCTCCGGAGCATTGTAAAATACGACGTATACCAATGTTACACTTCATTATTAATTGATATGTACAAAAAACTGATGGCATACTGAAAGAAAGGTTAATTACCAGTGAACGGTACGCTCCTTGTACGGTACGCATATATACAACGGTATGCATATATACAATTATAATTAATTGTATATAATATTGTATAAAATTATATTATTTGTATAAAAATAGCGTACCGTACACTGGGATACAGCCGAAAGAAAAACTTCCTTAGGTGAAAATGCGCTTTAGGTCCCCTACTCTGTCAACTTGGCGAAAGTGTGCTGTGGGTCCCGTGCTTGGCGGGTTTTCAAAAACACTGTTGCCATGGAAATAATGAAATACGATTTTTAACGGTTTTAAACTAATTAACAACCAATGAAAATGATCGTTTTTTCAAACTGAAACTAATTAACGACCAATGAAAATGCTAAAAGAAAAAACCAATTAATGAGCATGAGCGAAAAAGCACAAATTATTTCCTCTGGAGGTTGCCATAAAGAGTTCATTAGGTATAAAAACGTCTGGTTTACCACGCTTGGTGCATTTATCGCCAAGTTGGCAGAGTTGGGGACCTAAAGCGCAGATTAACGCTTCCTTATTTGCGGAAAGCAGTCTTTGAATACTTCCTCTAACTCTCAAAAATAAGATTTTAGAGATGAGTATAGAAATCCTAATGGCAAATTTAGTATGGAATAAATGGTGTTACATATTCAGAAATGTATTAATTTTGATGTCTCCTATTTTCACCAAAAAGTACATGTTATTTTTGAATTAGAAATTTCATTTCCAGGTATTTAACTTTGTAAAACAGGGAATAAATTTTTTGTGATAAAATAAAAAATAGTATATATTTTTATCACTGCCATATTTAATTCTAATATAAACGAAATAAAGTTTCTTCAGCATTGTTTTAGGTTATGCAAAACTATTTAACAAATCTGAAATTTAAAGACTTAAAACTAGTATGATACTTTTTATATGATTTATTATTGTGATAAATTTAAGGAAAAATTTCTAGTTATTTATAATATACATTCTTAACGACCTAATATAACATTATCGATTTTTTTTTGCATTCGCAGTTTCTAGAGTGAAATCAATAGCTCAATAACTTCTTTTATATGATTTATACTTTAGTTAAACTCAACTGAAATGAAGATGGAGCCAGACAGTTTCCTTGTTTTTGATCTAATACATGCATCATTAAATTTTACTGGGGCATTAAAAGACATTTAAGGGTTAAAATACTTTTGGATTTTCTTACAAAAATAAATCTTTGAGAAATGTAACCTTCTTAAAAATGGGTAATAGATATACTCAATTGGTTTGTCTATTAAAAAAGCGAGTTATACACTTTGCATATTTTATGCATAATAATTTTAAATATATTAATAGTCAGAGAAACGTTTGAAGCAGATAAAAAAATTCATACGTCATTGATGTAATCCATAGAAACTTTATTTTACTCTCATTTTTTCTTTTTTGCCTTAGATAACGATTTATCTAAGGCAAATAAAAAAGTTTATTATGTAATTTAAATAAAATTTCAGTGAAAAAAAAGTAATTCAATAATTCATTCTAGATTATTTTTGTTATTAAATATTTGTTATTTGCTTACAATATGTGTGATTTATTATGTATTTTTCAGAGCAAAGTATTTTATTAATAAGAAATTATCATATTTATACATAATTTCACCTAATACTTGATTTTATTACAAACTTAGAAAAATGAAAAGTGTGACCCTAAACTTGGTTACCCTATATTTTAGGGTGCCCCCTTGATTCTCGTTAAGTTATTTTATGCATTTTATTTGGCTTAATAAGTTTGCTTACATTGTCTTGAATGCAATTTCATTATGTTTTGGCAGCCATACCTGCTCGCACAGTGTTCAGCGCAAACAGGAATGGCACAGACTAAAAATTGCCAAAGAAGCACCATAAAATATAGTTTTACCTTAAACTTTATTTTTCAAAATAATATAATATTATTGTAAGTAACATTTTATTTCAATATAAAGTCATCATTACGAAAAATATTTCAGTTGTTATAAATTTGCATAAAAGGAGAATAATAAATTCCTTAAAAATTTTCTTTAACATTCCTTTTAAATATCAAAAAATTTTCTGTAATTTATCGGTAACAATAAAAAGAACAAAAAAAAAATACTTAACATTTAAAAGTACTGATTTTCTTGGAATTGAGGATATCTAATAAGAAAGTTGTTAGATATAGTGTATGGGAAAATACATTTTATCTCAAAAATTATACTATATCTTATAGTATATTTGAAAATACATTCTGTCAGTAAGATAAAGTAATGGATTATGTATATAGATTGTTGTGTTCTGAGATTCTATAGATTCTATAGATTGTTGTGATATATATTTTATATTTAAGAAAATGATGTTTAAAAAATGTAATATTATTTTAAAATATCACTTCACTTTGTATATATTACGTGTTAGAACACCATTTAATAGTCCTCAAATTCGTTTTTTTTTTTTTTTTTTTTTTTTTTTTTTTTTTTTTTTAAATCGTCAAATGTGGATAATTTAAGATGTTTGTTGTATTTCTGTTTCTTTGTAAGCACATTTATATTCCCAAAATAGTTCCTTAGATTATATCTTTTATGAAACATGAATGGAATATTATTTTCGTAATCTTGTCTGAAATCTGTGGATGAGAAAAAGAGTAATAAAATTAATGAGATATTAGGCCTTCTAAACTTGGGCTAAAGAATTTTATGCAAAATTGTAAACAGAAATAATTTAACCAACTTTCATTATTTATTTTATTATTAATGGATTTTTTAATGTCTTGAATTTATATAATTTATTGCTTTAACTTAATATTATTAGATTAATTTATTGCTTTAACAATTCATTTAAAATTTTAGAAAATCTAAAAAAAAAGAATAAAGTTTTTAAACTTTTCAATTCATTTAAAACAAAGAACAAGTCTTTATTATATTTTATTTAAAATTTCATACTTTCAGTAATTCAAAATAGAGATTTATTTCTTTTTTCAAAAGCATATTTGCAAATGTTTCGTAATATAAGTTACAGTATTAGCAATTCATGTTTGTTTCAAAATATAGAATTAGATTACATGTAAAAATCAATTATATATTTTGCTAAAATTAAAAATATCTCTCAAAGTTTTCAAATTCGAACAAATTTGCAAAATTTATCAAAAAATAGAGGTGATGTTTAATCCCAATCTTTAATGAATGAAAGTAAAAAGTTTGTAAATGAAAAAGAATGAAAGGGAAAACGTGTTACTTGGATATTTTAACAACGATAGTTGAAAAAGTAACGTGACCTGGCGATTTTTCCAAGTGAAATGAAGTGAAAAAGCTGATTGATGCGAAAAAGCATCGAACAAAGCAAATTCAATGAAAAGAGAAGAAAAATTACAAAATCTTCGTAAAAAAACTGAATGCTTTTCAAAGCAGTTTTTTATGTTTTATTTTTAAGTAAATATTGAACTTCACTTGAAAACTTCTTTATTCTTTTATGAATACTTATCCTTTGAAATCACGTTTTTTAAATAAAAATTTTAGTAACATAATATTATTTCTATAAAAAGTTTTCGTTATTACCTAAATTTTTTTATATTTTTGGAAGATTATTTATTGATGTGTGTAATGAAAATTAATTTGAATATTTCAATAAATATTTGTTTTAATAATAATGTATTCTATGATTAAAATGTATAAAACCGTGGAAAATGTTTTGCAACACAACAAAGATCATTACATAAAAACTTAATTAAAATTTTAATTTACAACGATAAGTTATTCTTAAACATTATTTTACACTTATTAAACTATTCTAAATAACAACAAATTAATTTGATAACTGAATTAATCTATTTTGCAGATTCTTAAAGTAATATTCCATAATATTAAAATTACATATTCAAATTGTTTCATAAATTTTAATATATGTATATATATATGCAATATAGTATGTGTACATTAGCAATTATTATTTTTTAAATACAAGGAATTTTTCGGAATTGAGTAACATATTAATTTTATATTTTAAATGAAATTAGAGTTCGTGCACTTTTAATGTTTTAGAAAAAATAATAAGGTTAGTATGCCTGATTTAGTTCAATTTAAAAAAAAGTACTTTTTATGTTTAAGAAAATGATAATTTGAAAAAAATGCAATATTTTTAAAAATATCATTTTCGTGTGTATACATTACGTGTTAGAATATACATGCCATTTAGTAGTCTGCAAATTCGTTTTTTTTGTTTTTTTGTTTTGCAAATAACATTTATGAGTGAAAACAACTGCACATTATGAAATAGGATAACATTGTCAGAATATTTTCTGGATATTTGACATAAAAATGAGTCATGATTTCCTTTAAAATAATCTATCCTTAGAAATTATAATGAATTTCACTTGGTTTAAGCATTTTTTTCTCTAAAATCTTCTCTTTAAGCTGAATATTTTTCATCAAATATATCCCTTTCTTTATATAAATCACGAGAATTTGCCATCTGGACAACATAGTCGCCCTTGCAGTTCAAAGAAATATGTTTTACATTACATATGTTTTAATACATATATTAAAGAACATATATTAACATAATTAAAGACATATTATTAAAGATATATGTTAATATATAAACATATATCTTTAAAACATAAACATATATTAAAGATATATGTTTTACAAATTAATTAATGAAAGTATATCAAAAAGAATAATTTTTTGTATAAATAATAGTTATAATTTATTCATAAATGTTTTTAGTTTTAAATGCTCTCATTTTTATTTTATGGTTTTAAATTTATCTAAATATAAATTGGAATTCTATTTTTTTTCAATAATTAAATCTCTTTTAAGCCATCTCAAATTTTATTCACTGTATATTTATATAATTATTTTGCAATTCTTATTTTATTTTGTTTTAAGTGCAATCTACAAAATTTGTTTTTTTACAATCAATTGCAAGCATATTCCTTAAAACATATCCTCGTATTTGTTTCGTGAAATACAATGATTCAATTGCAAAAAAGTTACCCGAAATTATTATTCCTTATTATTTCCGGTTGCCTAAAATAAAAAGATTGATTTACAGCTAATTTTCTATAATGTATTAGATAAAAGTAATTGGAAAAAATATAAGTGGATTTTTCATTATATCCCCAAATTAGGAAAACTTATTCATCGTATTTCTTAAATTAAAAATTTATTTACATGAAGATAAATAAAATACTTTGAATGCCATTCTGTATATTATTGTTGTAATGCGAACTCACTTGTATGAATATCACTTTAATAATACATTTAAAGTATGAACTTGATGAGGAACACTAGTAAACGTTTTATTTTGAATTATTTAGAGAACTAATTTGACATTATATCAAAATTTACATGAATTTCACTTTATTCTTGAATTTCGTCTAAAACTGAAACTATTAAAAATGCTTCTGGCAACGATCAGGATTACTTGAATTATAAAATTGCTTTTTGAAAATATTTTTAGGGCATAATTTATGTATTAAAGACATAAAAATACGTTTAAATAATATTTTTAAACAATATAATACTAATGAATTTCAAGTAATGTAATTTAGAAAATATTCCTAAATATATTTTTGATTAGTATTAGAAGATAACTTTTGACAGAAGTTAAACTTTTGGGTAAATTATGAAAAGAATGAAACAATAACAAATAAAAAACAGGAACATAAATTTTGCAAATAATTATTTTAGAAAAATATTAATATTAATTTGATTTATTATGAGAAAATTAATTAACAACTATTCATAATTTCATTTTATACAACTCAATCTTTCATTATAATATTTTTCTAACAAAGTCATATATACTTTAAACATACATAGCTTAAAAAACTTTTATTAGTTTAATTAGTATTGCAAAACAATTATTAAAAATTTGATATTTCATCATTAATTTTTTCAATGTTGCAAATTGTTTAGAGAATATTATCAATGTATTATTAATATTTTTATAAATAATGATAAAGAAGTAATTAAAAAGAGTAGTGAAATTAATTATAAATGTATTTTTAAATTAAATATTTCTTAACAAAATGCAATAATAAAAATAAAATTTTTAACATAATTTTAAGTTAAAATAAATGATATTCATGAAGTCAAGTAATTTATTTTTTAATGAAAATTAGCTTTTTTAAAATTATTTTATAAAATTTTTTAAATAATAATATAAAATTGATTGAAATCGATATAATCCTAACAATTTTGTGTAAAATATTTTCTGTGCTGTGTTATTATACATTAATAAAATGAGTAATCTACTTTGGTTTTTATTACTAATAATTTTATATTTTTAAAATTATAAAATTGAAAAAATTCGTATTTTTAAGGAAATTAATATAAGATAACAATTGTAGGGGCTTTCGTCTTTAACATTTTATTTGTAACACAAATTTATGTTAATGAAGTTCAAACGTTACGTAGTAATTGGATTTTCTATATTGATTTATGTTTTTAAAGTTTTTTAAATCATCCGTTACATATTTAATAAGTAAGTTTTATATTTTTGAAAAATAATTTAAATAGTTATTGCTGTAACTAAATTTACGTTAAAAAATAGAAAAAAAAATATTTTTAAAAAGTAAATAATGAATAATATAAAATCTACAATTTGATTTATTGTACAATTAACATAAATAAAATTTAATTTGATTAATATCAAAATTGGAAAAAATGGTAAAGAATTATGTTATTTATACAAAATAAGTGTTTTAGAATTTGAAAGCAATAATTGATGATAATCATGTTAGGAAGACGGAAATTATTATTTATCTCCATGTTGAAATGATTTAATTATACAAAAACGTTTGATGAAACTATCTTTTTCTGAATTGTTATCACATAAAAATATTTTAATAATATGACTTTAGTAGGCGAGGAGACAATAAAAATTGAAAGTACTTAGAAAACATTACACATAAAATTTCCTTAATTATTTTGTTACTTCATGTTATGCATTTAATTACTAAATGTATGAATGCAAAACTCTTGTAAATATACATATCCTATCTAAAAAATAATTTTTAAAAATAATATGATCATAAATATGAATAATAATTTGTAAGAAAATATAATTTTGATTCTTATAACTTTAATAAAAATATCAACTATAAAGCCACAGCATGCATAGTTGCATAAATATGAATTTCAAGACGGATGATTTATAAAAAGATGAAAGAGAATACTCTTAGGTATATTATAAATCTATCTTACTTTGCTACTGATATTTTAAATTTATCTTCCGACAGTAAATAATAATAAAAGAATAAGAAATTCTGGTATAAAAATATAAATTAGAGAAACACCAAGTTTTATTTGTTGTTGAAATTAAGTTAACAGTATCAATCTTTCCGCCTCATTTACATAATGGCATTATACCTAATCAGGAATTCAAAAGCAGAGGCTCATTATTTTTCGCGCAAAGTGGATAATACACACTTTTTGAAATGAGCTACATATGAGGTAACAAATTGGATTAATCCAAACTTTAAGAAATTCTGAGGTATTTTTCGGTAAAGGTTATAAGAGTGAAATTTAATTAATAATAGATGCTTGAGATTTGATTTGTGACCTAGAGAAATTTAATTAGGCTTTTCTATGAAAGGAAAAATCATAAGATGTTTTACTGGCTTTTTAATTTTGCTGTTCACTCTTTATTTAGTTCATTACTAACTGCGTGAAAAGAATAAACATCGTAATTAATCAAAAACTTTTGTGATATAATTGTTCAAAGTAAATTTTAACATCAACATTTACTATTTTTTTCTTGTTAGCATTCGAATAAATGGTATAAAAATTCAAAATTAACCACTGGATTTTAAGCAAATTTTAAATTAGAAAGATAGGGTTTCAAATTAAAGAATTAGAAATAATTATAAAAATAAATATAAGAAAGAATTATGAAGAATTAGAAAAAAATAAACAAAAAAATTAGAAATAATTTCAAATTAAAGAATAAAAATTAATGAATTAGAAATACTGGAAAGTTAGGGTTTCAAATTAAAGTTTGATAGTTTAATGTTCAGAACTGAATTAAAATGGAATAGTTTGGAGCTGAAATAATTTTGATTACATAATATACTTACTTACAATATAAGCATAAATATAGAAATTAATTTTAACTTATGCATAATAACTTATAATCAACTCTAGAAAATATCTCCTGATAACTAAATACTTTGTTAAAATATATATTATATTTTCGTATAAACGAAATTATAAAATTTTCTTATAAAAGATAAAATCATAAGATTTTCCTAAAGAAAATGATTCAGAAGGAAAAAAGTGAGACCTTAATTTATTAAAAGTACTTATAAATATAATTTTTATTAAAAATCTTTTTGACTTTTTATTTGAAATGAATCACACTTTCACTTTTCAGAATTTTATTGTTGCGTATATACAATTATATTTTAATCTTTATTTAGTATAAAGCACTTTATATTGAAATATATTATGCTTTGAAAAAGCTATTAGTTGTTAAATTGTTACCTTAAATATAACACATTTGTCTAGAGTATTTTCTTAGTTTTTATGCATTCTAACTAAATGATATTATTATTTAGCTAGAAAATTTTAAATTAAAAAAGAATCGCATTAAATATAAATCAAATAATCAAAAGCCGAAAATTTAAGCAACTGATTCAGTAACATTTCGTAATAAACGCCATAGACCATGATTAAAATTTAACTAGATATTTCCAACACTTAACGAAAAAGAGAATTTCTGTGACTATTATTATTTAATTTTTAATTTATTTTTGAAAAATTGAGCTTACAAATATAATTTTGCACTCTAATGCTAAAAGTAAGGAGATACACTTAAGAAGGTAATTAGAATTTTAAAAAGAGATGAAACTTTTAAATGGGAAGAAAATACATGAATTTCACTTTATATTTTCCCCACACATAGATTTTTTTTTAAAAAATCAATATATATATAAGCATCAAAATGAAACAAGAATAGAAGGACCAAACTTAGGATAAGGTATTTCATTTTTTTAACAAAACTTTTCTAAGAATATTTCTCCTTTTTACTTTATGTACTAATGTTTTCCTATTACTTGTATCTTGTTAATAAAATTTAAATTTTTGGGCATATATAAAAATATCCTAAGGTAGCTATTTCCCTTTAAACGTATTCAGTAACAGAAATATACATTTGAATAAACCTTTATAAGCAATTTTAATTAAATTTATGGATTAATATTTTACTGTAAAATGTCTATATGACTAAATATGTCTATTTTTAGACGCTCTACAAAGCAAAATTATTCAAAGATCGTGAGTAATATAACTTTATATGTGAGAAATGTCATATTATTTCCCTTTTTATGCAAAATATAAAAAAATTAAAAATTTTGAGCACCTCTTAGGGAAACTACTAATGCATATGTTTATAATTATAAGGATTTTCAAATTGTTAAAAAAAGTAAAGTATTTTTCATATTGAAAAACAGAAAAAAATAGCCTTAATGAAAAATAACACATCGATAGGACTACTTTATATTGATTATGTATATAAACTAAAACATTATAGTCTCTCTATGTATTTTTAAATAAATTTTATATTTTCGAGTAAAGTAGTATATACTAAAGAAAAGCATTTTCACTAAAATGTATCAACAACTTCAGGAATTTAAAATATAAAATAATTTTAATGAAACTCATAAAATTATACGCAGATACTTTAGATTTCGATATCTTTCTTAATTGCTAACTGAGGCATTTATCGCATTGGTAAACGAATAAATCAAAGTTTTGGCAGACAGTGATGCTACATTATGATGAATGAGTAAGTGTTTCGCCAAATATTAAAAACCTATAATTCAACTCTGAAGGGAGGACCCAAGAAGGTCATTCATCAAATGTAATCAGATTTATGATAGAGTCCTGATTATTTGCAAACATCAAGAATTTTATTATAATAACGAAAGTAAGCTTCGTACCACACTTAATGTAAGATACCTATAGAGTTCCTGCAACTGAAAAATTCTGTTACATCTTCTTGTGTTCTCTGACTTAGTTGATTTATTTTATTTTCCTTCAAAATTATTCTCTAAAACTAAAAAAAATACTTCATGTTAACATTTTCAAAGAGGACAATTTATGCAAGTTTTAAACAACTGGACACAATGTAGCCTTTAGAAAGGGACACTGCTCTAAAGAGCTAAAGGTCCCGGGCTTGATCCTAGCTATTGTTGAACAATGTGAGTGGAATGTTACATTTCTGCGTTTTGCACGCACGTCTACGGAGTGAATACTTGGGAGTTTTTCAGGTTTCCTCCCTTGTGGTACGTGAATACGGGCAACTAAGAAAAATCCCCCCGGAAGATAATTACGTAATGAATGTTAAAATTGCTTAGAAAAGTCTTAATTCGTTAAAGAATATATAGCGTGGTGTCAAAGCCTTGAACACTTATGGGGTTACTGTTTCAGAAGGATTATGTTATTCGCTGTAAAAAGCAGTGAATTCGATCCAGTTTTTGTCGGAAGAATAGAAGATAAAAATTGATTTTCTTTTTATTCGCACACATTTATGTCCAAGATGACTATGACATAATAGGTTTTCAAAAGTTTTTCTTGAGACACATGAATGTGGCCTACTAATTGGAAAAAGTTCTCGTTTTCCAAAATCTTAAGACAGCCTTCAAGTATGAAAATATGTCAGTAGTCGAGATAACCATAAGATTAAAACATCTATCTCCATATTATATGTTGCCCATTTACTATGTAAATTTTTATTCCTTAAAAATAAAATGTAGAAGATATTACTCTTTCATGAAAATAGTAGACATTTGCTCAGCAGTTTTTTGTAAAATTGTTATTGAATGAATTATTTCATCTTAAGAAATATTGAATGTAAGGTATTCTCAATTTACTCACCAATTTTAGATGTAAAGTAAAACCATTGAATGATTTGGGGATATTTATTTATTTATTACATAATTTTTATTTGTATGAATTTTTTATTTTATGGATTAGAATACTCAGTTGCGATTTTAATATACATTATTTTATACAATAAATTAAAATTTCATTAAAAAATAATTTCCTTTTTTATTATTTCTTCAACAATAATATTAGAATAAAAATGCCATATGATTTTATTCTTCATTAAATTATTTGTTTTACAAAGTTCAAAACAATAGATTTTTTGAAGCATTCTTCATTAAATTATTAGTTTTACAAGGTTAAAAAAATGATTTTCACCAAGTATTCTTCATTAAATTATTAGATTTACAAGGTTCCAAAGAATCGCTTTCTCGAAGTATTCTTCATTAAATTATTAGTATTACAAGGTTAAAAAAATCTTTTACTCGAAATAATCTTCATTAATTTATTAGTTTTATAAGGTTCAAAAGAATCATTTACTCAAAGTAATCTTCATTAATTAATTAGTTTTACAGGTTAAAAAAAATAATTTTCACAAAGTATTCTTCATTAAATTATTAGTATTACAAGGTTCAAAAGAATCC
>JAPDSC010165238.1:19265-45516 GCA_026290005.1 Latrodectus geometricus
TATATATATATATATATAAATGAAAAAAAGCAACAAATTATGATAAAGACCAACTACAATTAGTTACTTTTGATTTTACAAATAACAAGCATACGGTTTTTTTAATAGCAGAGTTGAGTAGAAATTATGCTGCTTCAGCGTCTGAATAAAAGCTTTCTCGCTTTAGGGCTTCAAGTTGAGATCATTTCATTACTCTCTTTGGGGTATTTAAAACTAGAATTTACTGTCTTCAATAATTGGTTTTCGTAGTCGTATTTACTGCCCATGTTTCCTTTTAAATCCCAGGTTTCAGAGAGAATAGCAATTTATATCCCTGCTCAAAATTTGTCGCCACATATAAATACCTATATCTTAGAATTATTTTTTAAGCAATTTATTATAAATTGTTTTTTTTTTGTGCCCTTTGCTAATTAGAAAAAGTTGGGAGTGTTAATTTGCTATTTAAAAATTCAACTTTGGATTATTCCAAAATGGTAGTTTTAATGAATACAGAAAATAATTTTACTTTAAAATTTACTTAAACACATGGAATTTTCTATTTTTAACTCTCAATTAAAGCATTAGTTTATTTTAAATTTGTCAAAATATAGAAGAAGGATATTTTTAATAATCAGAATGCTAGGAATTTCTAAGAAGATTTATTTATGTGTTTATCGAAAAAGATCTGAAACTTTATTTCAAATGTCTACAAAATTTTAATTTTTATGAAAAAATGATCAATAATGAATCAGTTATTTCTATAAGTTATGGAAACCAATTTATCTTTAGAAAAAATTTTTATAACTCGTATTTATTGCAGAAAAGAATATAGACAAATTACTTATTTTAATGAGTGCAACAAAATGTACAAATTAGAAGAATAATCTTTTTTTGTTTTCTCAAATTATATCCATTTTAAGGATAATGCATTTTTAACTATGGAAAATAACAAAAAAATCCCGATTTGTTTTGCATATTTTAATAGTTAATAATCAAATGAATACATTAAAAATATAATAACATTTTTATTATTTTCAATACATGCACAATTTAACGATTTCATCTAATATATTTTATGTATCTAATTTGTGTGTGACACATATAATTATGCTCTTTCCATTTACAAAAAAAACCATAATATAACAAATTTTACAATTATATATTTTTTTCAGTAATGAAAATATTTCAAAAATATTTTTCTATGGAAATCTATTTAGTTCCCTATTTTTCATGACTTCTTTAAAAATTTATTTAGTTAATCTATGCTTTTCAAAATTTAGACTGTGTCTACTAGTTTTGAGCATCTATTGTTTAATAATTGTTTGTTAATATCAGAATTTTTAGAAAAATTTTACAGCAATTGAGTTTCTATGTTTTCATGTTTTTTTATTTTTCTTTTTTTATTTCTTTTTTCTTTTTCTTTTTTTTTATCTTAGCGATAAGTGATGGCGTTTAACGTACATACATTTAGTTCTGATTAGTTTAAATATTATAGATTTTAATAATATATTGAACAAATAATTGTTCGAAAATTTTCAAAACATATGAAAAAGAATTTTTTTAGTTAGATTCCGCGTGATAAAACAAAAAGTAAGTTTAATTTTCTTGAATAAACTAATATGTAATAAAAAAATGAATAGCGTAGGTGATCTTATGCATTATGATGAATAATTAACTTTTGCTGATTAATAATTGAGTTTACTAAATTAATTGAACCTAAATAGTATCGTAGTTTTTAGTTGGTGTGGAAATGAATCTTACAATTTGTTAGTCGAAACAAATTAAAAAAAATATATATATATATTTAAACTTCATGACTGAATAATTCTGAAGGCTCTTAAAGGTTTTGTATTATATTCTAAAGGTAATCAACTTCAATATTTTTTTATTTTCATTATTGTTAAAAAAATATTGTGAAATTCAATATTTAAAACAAAAGTATGTAGCACATTTAAAAAATTAAGCATTTTGAAGAAAATTGTAATAATTGCTTATTGCGACATAGTGATTAGCGAGTAAGAAATTATTTAAAGGATATTTATCACAAATATATAGTTATTAATACTACTTTTACGTATGTCAACCATTTTAAAATAAATTATTACCTTATATAATATTTTTTATAGTTTTGGATTAATATTTTAACGACAAGTTAGAATTTTTATAAAAATTATTTTAATATCATTTATGTTTTTAATCGAATTTTTTGTAATAAATTTGTTTTTAATAACTTCGTATATGAATTTCTTTAAGCAGAATTTAATGATTAAATTTTGCTTAAAGAAATTCAGTTATTTCATTATTATTACATTCCCAACAAAAGCATTGGTTTCTTGAAAGTATTGAAAAATAAAACGGACTCTTCAAAACAATTGAAAACATGAATAAAAAGATCGTTATATTAGTAGAAAAATAGTTATCATGACTAAAAAAACCTTCCTATCTAATACCAATGAAAGGGAGAGCAGGTGCAGTTTAAGTTCCAAACAACTAAATGGAAAGGAAGTAAAACATTTATAAACTAATTTTCTATGCATGAGATAGAAACCGTCAGATGTTTTTCCTTAACGACATTTTTTTTGTATATTCAATTGGGCAGCAGTAGCAGATTCTTCTCGCAAAAGGCTTATAAAAAATTAGAAAGCTTTTGCGTTCGTAAAAGCCATTTAAGAAAAGATCAAGGTACAAATGAAATGGTTAGTCATATTTAAATAAAAATGTGCTATAACTTAGTGTTATTGTTATTTCTTTTTTATTTCAAAATTAATATACTTTTTTAAAAAATGAATTTCATCTGCTAAGAATAGAATTATGTCAAGAAAGAAATTAAATTATTCACAATTTAAATAATTTTTGACTTTTTTTCAGAATGTTTTAAGATTTTAATTTTTATTTTAAACTAAATAAGAAAATTTTACACAATTTCGAAAATTTTGAATCATGCATAAATAAATAAACCGAAAATTTGGGAAATAAGCAAATCGAATTAAAAGCGCTATAATCAAACTGTAGAAAATTTAGCAATTGCTTGTTTAATTAAATCTTTTATATCATTTTTTATAAAGCAATACTAATAAAACAACAAAGAAAGCATCAATTAAAATGGTATGTGAATTTAAAGGATAAAAAACTATTTTAAATTTTATTGGTAAGTATATAAATAATTGCTTAAGAAAATGCAATTTGAGATAATTTGAAATTTGTATAAAAATAATAAGCTTGATTAAGGCAGAAGAGTGAGCATATTTACGTATTAAAATTAACAATACGAAGTTTTTGAAAGAGTAATATATGTATGTTATTGTAATGTTTCAGAAATAGATTACACTTCTAAAACATTACAATAGCTTGGATTAAATTATGTTTAATATATATAAACCGGCGCTATCTTAATTACGAAAATCTAAATATTATAAAACTATAATAATATAAAACTTAATTACGAAAATCTAAATATTTTCTCATTATGGCGTTAGTAATTTTCATTTGCCGCCCAACCTATCTAGTGGTTAGCGTACCTGACCACAGATGGGTGGGACCTGGGTTTGAATCCTGGCTCGGGCATGGATGTACTTTCTCTCTCTCTTGTCTTTGTCCTTTTTTTGTGTGTGAATAGGTTGCCTACCCTATAAACGGGTGCTTATGGCATGTGTGTACTGAGGAAGTCGGACTCCACACCAAATATGGTTCAGTTGGAAAAGTGGAGCAGCGCACCCCATATTTGCCAGCCTGGCTGGCACACGACAACAACAACAACAGTAATCTTCATTTAATATATTTGAAAAAATAGATTTGTTTCAATTAATTACAGACTGCATATTTGGCGACTGTTTATTTTTTAATAAAATACATAATAGTTAATTCATAAACTAATCAAAAAATTGACAACTAAGCAAATCTAAGTAAAAATTTTAAGGTATTATATTTTTTTATTTAAATATTTCCAATTCTAATGAAATCAAATTTTAAGATATTTGTAATTATAATTAAAGCTGCATTGATAAAAAAATAAATCGAAAAGTTTTTATCTGAATGATTTCTTAAGATATTTTGTGTAAGAGAGTCAAAGCATTTATTAGAATTTTGTTTGAAAACATTATTAAAGGAAATTTCTTGTCATCTTTAAAAGTTTTTTTTTATCTATTATTGATAATAAATTTGAGTTTTGATTCAGCCAAAAAATCTCTTATAAGATACAAAAAATGCACCAAAAAGATAAAAATAACCTAGGCCTAAAGATAACCTAGGCTTATATATTTATATATATTATGATATAAATATATTATTTCCATTTTAGTCAAACTTAAATTTCAACTCATCTTACCAATTAAAGTGTGTCAATTATAGGGATTGCAGCATGATTCTTTTTCCAGAAAGTTAAATTATTTTTAATATTTTATAATTTATAAATTAATTTATAATATTTTATAAATTAATATTTTATATTTGTACTTAAGATAATTTACGTACTGGTCTTAACTTCTAGTAGCAGATGGTATCAATAGTCAGAGAGGACGTCAATAGTTTTTACAAAAGACTATAAGATAAATGTTTCGTTAAGTATTATAAAATTAGCTTTTTGAGAATATTATGCTAAACAATATGATAAAAAATAGTAGATATTCAAAAATAATTAATACACGGACGCTCCATACATGCAAATATAAGAGTTTAATGTTCGTCTATGTGAATTGAAATTCGAAGTCTAATATTTTATTCATGAATGATGACACATAAACAAGTTAACGTAACTTATTTTTTGTTTAATTTTAGCAAGCATCTTATTTTGGATAGTAATTTCATAATTAATTCATATATTGTAGGAATTAAACAATCAACACATACAATTAAACCAACAGTGTTGGAATTTGACAATCACTTCATGAACCCTTCAATGTTTTGCATTGTAATATGAAATCTTATTTTTTATTTATAAAATTTTTAAAAGTCATAATAGTACATCAGTAGTTTGAAATATATTTTAAAAATGATTAAACAGGAATATTTTTACAACATCAATTTTTAAAATGGAAGATCATATATTACGAAATGATTGCACAACTTTTGCACAAATCATCTTGTACATGAAAATTTTTTCTATTACCCTCAAGGTTATCTTTAAGTAATTTTAAATTTCTACGATTATTGCAATATTGGTAGAAATATATATAAAATTATTTCTAATATTATTTAATATAACATTATATTTATATTATATTGGATTTCATCTCAATAAATAATTTGTGCATAGTCCTTAATATATCAATAAAATTTTTATGCAATAATAAAGGATAAATTTTTATAAGAGAAGAGAACCAATTTTTTTAATGTTAAAAGCGAATAAAAAGGAATGAAATTTTACAGCGACAATAAAAAATTTTAAAAACCATATAAAGTTTATATATATCCCTATATTTTTAAATCCCTCAGACCATTTGCCAATATGAAAAACTTTTTTTATTAAAAGTATAGATGTATTGGCCAGTGATTGAATAAATGTGTATAGCTTAAAACTCTTTCTAAAGCTAAATACGACACATGAGTAAAATACAACAATAAAAGGATTTGTTCTCATGAAAAATTTGTGGATATGAGAATTTTATGGAAAATCACTTTTTATTATTTATTCACAATATATATATCCAATTAAAATTAAATATTATTTATTTGAAACTATTATTATGAGGTCAGTTTTGAGACCCAAAATCAATTTATTTAATAGTAAAATCTCGTTTATAAATTGTCTAAAAAAGCGTATTTATTTAGCTACACTGGCAATTAATATTTTAGATACGTGTAAATTGGAGAATAATTGAATTTATTTCTAGATAAGAACTATATTTTAAATAAAGTTTATTTAAAATCTATAAAATTCATATTGTTTGCCACTTTTTACGAATGATTAGTTTGGATGAAGGACCTATTTGAGCTGTACAGAAATCATATAACTAAGAAAGTATTTCTATTGAGATCTATGTACAAAATAGATTCTGTAGCCTGTAATAAGACATTTTAACTAGTGAAACAGGGAACTTTTTTCTATTAGGTATATTGGAAAATTGAACGAAATATATTCCAGTATTGTCTTTTGAATAATAATTTTTTTTAAATCAATACGATAGTTTATTAGTAAAATGATGAAGTTAATCCTGAATTAGTAATTGAGAAGACTCAAAGTTTAAGACCAGAAATCCGGGAAACTTGAGCTAAAATAAAATTTCCTGCTACACAAAAATAGGGGGAGTTGCTTAAAGTAATGATTCATTTAGAAAAAAATGAAATTAATTTATCTGTAATTTTCAAGATAGTATAATGAATTATAAAACTTGATTTAAAACTATCATTTAGAACATCTATTTAGAATAAAATGAAACTAAGGACTTTATATTTTCGATTTTATTTTTTTAAATTTAACACTATTACTCAAATCAGTTCAAGATATAAAACTTTTATAAGTTTGCTTTCCGGCGTAAAATGAAACTATACTGAAAAGCGACGTTTACAGAAATAAAGATGTCTTTTGCTAAAGATAGCAATACAATTTATGATTGTAATTGAAGTGCTATCCTTAGAAAAGACGCATGAATATGCTACACATATTCTATATTCGGAGACACTTCCAAAATGGTTTATATTTGGAAAGAGAAGCTGATAATATTCTTTTATAACGAAGTTATAACTAAAATTCGCTTGATTTTTTTTCAATTTTGCTGTAATTTTATTCAGTTATATCGTGAAACTAAAATGTTATCAAAATATTTTGAAAACAATGCTGTTAAAGTTCTTAATTTTTCTTTTTATTGATTTGTAGTACAAATATCGAATCGTTCTGAAAAGAGAATTCAGATATCGATAGATTGGAAATGCATTTGAAAGATTTGTTTACTTCTATCAAATTAGATGTGATTGCTTTTGAATTTTCCTTTCAATAAAAATCTGATAACTTTATAAAAAAATATTTACTTTGCTTCTTTATTTTATTATTGCAAAATTGCATTGAATTCATTTTTAAACACATTTATAATATTTCTTTTGAATATATAAAATTATATTGAGAATATATAATATTTTATTTGACTTTTTTGAACAATTTTAAAATTTTAGAAATTCCTGCCTATTAAAATGCCTAACTTCATTCTGCTTTTTTTAATGAATGTAAAATATTCCACTTTTTTTTATTGTTATAACTATGCCAATTCTAGGAGGATTTTATGAAACAATTTTTTTGAAATATCGTAAAATGAATTAAAAAAACATTTACTCTAATATATTTCAATTTAAAAAATTTATTCAGAATGAATCACAGATGAATTGATTTGTACGTTCCAGTATGTGGAAGATTCTATTTATACAGAAATAGGTTTTTAAAAAATTCCATACATATAAATTACTTTTAATGAAATTATGAAATTGATTTTATAAATAAAACTTAGTGTAATCCAAATATATCATAAATTTTTATCTTTATAAAGCATGGTAAATATTATTTGTTGAATATACAAAATTCTGATTTTGGTCATCATACATGTATAAATTTAATTTAAAAAAATCATGGCCACAAGTTGATGAAGTATTCTTTTACTGTCCAGCAATTGATTTAAATTTATTTTTCATCATAAAATGATATCCGATAACATCCGCAATGGTTTTCAATGTGTTTAATTTTACTCTGTAAGTACATCATTCGCATCAAAGGCTAATTTAACCAAAACTTAGATTAAATACAGATTTTGAGGAACCTCAAAGATACATGTTCTTTATAAACAAAGATACATGTTCATTATAAGGACACAGTTCATAAGATTAGAACCCACGAACTGTTGAAGGCAAGAGGGTTACCTTGCTGCTATCAGCTCGGCACCTTTTCTTAAACATTCATCTATTTTAAAAAGATTATTCAAAACTAGTCGCACTTTATTGATAGAATAAGAAATTGTTCCGTTAATTAAAATTAATAAGGAAGTATAACTATCTAGAAATGCTATGGCTACATTAAATAATATACGTTACTTCTATATGAATGTAAAAATAAAAATAATTAATCTCTTTAAAAGTGCAAATCAATATCATATTATTGTTGTTCATTTTTCAATAGTTCATTTAATTATGCCGCGTAATGTGTAATAAAGTACATTTATATTTTTTTATCAAAAAAATACAATAACTCGAATGATCTATTTAATTGAATATTAATAAATTACTCATATCTTCTGAAAAAAGAATATAATAATTTCTCTGTGATTATTATAATTATCAAAGTATAATACACATACAGAAATAATGAATTTTTGTAGTGTTATTATTTTTTTAATAATAACACTATAAAGATAAATACGCATGAAAATGATTCAATTTTATTTATTTTAAAAATTTATATTTTCAGATACCTTTCTTATTAAAATAGTTAAAATAAAAAAAATTGAAAATTAATTTTCAAAAATTTATTTGTTTATGCAAAGAATAAAAAATATTTCAAATTTAATATCAAGATTTTAGTTTTTGTTTTTGAAAGAATTTTAAATAAAAAATTAACGAAATTATTAAGCAGTGAAAAAGCACAGTTTTCTAATTTCAAAATATTCCCATTTTCCCAACCATATGAAAAAATTAGAATTTTATGTTTTAAATTACATTTTGATATTCTTGAAAATTTATGAAAACAGTTAAAAACAGAAATTTTAAATTAAATAAACTACATTTTGTTGATATTCCTGAAATTCATCACGTAACAAACTTTTTATGAGAAAAATAATCAGTGATTATAAATTTTAATTAACAGAAATAATCACAAATTATTATAGTTTTTACTTCATTATATTATCAACAGATATATTTTTTTAATTAAATATATTTTAGAATTAAATTTTTTATTAATTAGAAATCATTTTTTTTAGTTCTATATTATTAGTTTTTAATTAAAATAAAAATGAAATTACTTATATGACTTTAAAAAATTGTTGATATTTAAGAAAAATCTTAGTTATATAATAAAAATTAAACTCACCGCAGCAATACAGCCAATAAGTAAATTTGTGGCAGTCATTTGACTTTTTTATTTAAAACACGTCAAAGTCTGATGGTGTATTAACTGTCATCAGAGAATTCTTAAGTTGAAACGGAAGCTTCGCATTCACGACTCAGTATAAATTCTGCAGGTAAGAAATTCTTCGGCGCCTTTAGTCTTTAAAAGTTAGTCGCCAACTTCGCCAAAGGAAGCGAAATCAACTTAAAAGGCAAACAAATGTCACGAAACAAAAACGATTTTTTTTTTTGTTTATCATTTCCGTTTTGATACATTTTCGATAAACCATTGTTAAGAATGCATATTTAAAAATAAAGAAAAACTATACTTACAGTTCTAAGTTTTGAAAATATAAAAAAAGTATTTATTGGAAAAATATTGCAAGTTTTTTTCAAAAAAATCATACACATATTTTTGTTATTGATTAAGATAATTATTGTTTGCATATTTAATATAAAATAATGATAGATTCATAAACCCGAGTCATAAAGCACGAAAACTGAGCTGAAAAAAGTTTATTGTTATTTTAACAAAAAATACCATTGTCAGAGTTACTCTTAAAAGCTTGCAGTGAAAAAATAAATATTAATTAAAAAATTCTTTTCTTTCCTATTTTTTAAAAATATTAAATAGTTTCCTTTAAACATAGTTTATTACTTTTCATGTATTAAATATAGAATACATTATATGGATTTTCAAATTATTAAGCACATAATATTTATAACTATCAATTTGAAGAAATTTAAATGAAAATTGTAATTTAATGTTATATATACACACATGCAATATTATGTATATTGCATTCAATTATCTTTCGTTTTTGAAAATATGAAGTTCAAAATCCTAAAATCAATTTCATAATTATATCAAGTACATAATAATTTATAGAATTAATGATAAACTAGTTCGAAGAAAATTTAATGATTAACATTTATAGCATTATAAATTTTAAGCATTAAATTACATATTATTATAACATTTAAAATGATAAATAGATTGATGAAAACATAGATAAAAGAATAATTTATTTTCTAATTTGTCAAAAGTTGATTATTTAATATTAAAAACTATTATTAGTGTGATGGTGTAATTGTAAGCAAATTTTTCTCCAAGAAATCTGAACTCCTAAACCAATATTAAAAATATTTCAATAATACAACAAATTTTTGTATATTGTAATAAATATTTTAATATCAGACTTTAAAGACAAACATTTTAAAATACTAATTTTATAAGGTATTTTGTCTCTTATTGGAATTTAAAATTAATGCAATTATAAATTCGTGTAGCAATTAATAGAACGATAATCTGAATGCAAGGGATAATTTATAAGATATGTCGAATACTAAATATAATTTATGACCAACTAATACAACAAGAACAGTTTTGTTTTTGAAAACTAGACTTTTAATAAGGAATATATAATTCAAAGTTATTTATACTATATCTAAAAATAACATAAAAATCCCTTATTAAAGGAAAAAAATAATTCATGTAAAAATTAATTTGATAAAAATAATCTATAATTAACAATATATTTTTATTTTAATTCTAATATTTTGATTTTGCTATTGAACATATTAAAACGAGTCAATAAAAAAACATAAAAAAATATTTTAGTTTTAGATTAATCTCATATTTAAGAGAATAATGCTTGATGAATATAACGGTACGACCTTTAAAACGAATATTATTTTATGAAATTGTTTTTATTCAAATAGCTTACTGCATAAATAGATTCACTGTGAACAAAGGCAAGCAACAATGTAAAACATCGCAGTTTCTTCCTGTTGTAAATATCGATATTTTTTTAACATATTATTTATCATTATACTTAATTATCTATTGCTCAATTTGCTTCAAGTCTAATAGCATGTAAATCTAATATAGACACTTATCTATATCAGATAAAAATATAATATAAATAAGTGTTTCTTCAATTTCAACGAATCAAAAATATCACTTTATTCAGTACCGGTGTTTATTTTTACAACAACGCAAAAATAATTTTATAATATTTCTCATCATTATATAAATTTACTAATTGGTATTATTTCGCCTTATTTAAAATCCACTGAATTCAAACAAAATTAAAAAAAAAAAAACATTTTAAGAATTTAATGACTACATTTATACATGCTCCTTTGATCCATTTTTCACTTGGATATCTAGGTTATATTTTATTAAAGGTAATAATGTTATGTATTTCACTTCAATATCACCATATAAATATAAGTGAAATTAAAAAATTAAGATTACAAAAGATAAGATTAAGTATACTAAATAGGTTCATGAAAAAATTTTACTTAATGAACATTGGCCATCTTATAAAAGGTATTATATTCATTTCGTAGTCACAACTTATTATTTATTTCGATCTCCATATTACATGACGTCATGTTGAATATAATATGTTAATTATGATGAAATGTTTGATTATTATATTTAGGCCAAGGTTGGATTCTATTATTTATGTAAATGTAGCTGAGTAAAAGTTTACGTAATTTAGAAATAGGTACTAAGCAAAATAGTCCCCAATACATCACCTATCAACTGCAGAAACATCATTTCTCATAGAGGATATTGTGACCATGATATATTTAACGTAATTCAGCAGTCATTGCAGAGCACAACAGATTGTCAGTTAAATTCGGGATTTGAACTCATCACCTTTTGATAGGGAGAATAACGCCTTATCCAACCAGGCTACATTTGACTATGACGAACGTAATAAGTAATACTTTCGTTTTCCTCTTCAATTTCTACGGATTTAAAATTACTAAATACGTAACTGTATTTCAAACCATGGTTATGTAACGACATATACTGAAATTTTAACATCTTGCATGATGAATTTTAAGAAATTAGTTGTATTACACTTTTCAATCAAATAAATCTAAATAGTGACTTTTTTAGCTTGCAAATTTAATGTAGTTAGTTTTGAAGGCAGTATTTTGATTTTTTTACATTATTATAATTCACTGCAAACGGGTGAGGGGGGTGCTGCTTAAATTGTCCAATCATAAAAATTGCTTACAAAATGTTTTGGTTTACGTAAAAGATATTAATTGTGAAAATACTTACGTGAATGTTCCAATCAAGCAGGTTTGAGCAAAATTTATGTATAAAAACTGATTCCTAATTCAGTCCTATTCTCTTTTCGAAATAGAAACGATTTTAACAACGACTGTTTGTGTAATAGTAATACAAAAAAAAGTTGTAGAGCATTTTCTATGGAATTCAACCGTGGTAGAGTTATCCTTACCATGGTTAAATTCTATTGAAAACGCTCATGTGGGTTACAATCTATCGTATAGTGGAAGTTCACCTGAAGATCCTATGATTTTCAGGCAAATATAAAATTAACAGTTTCAAGAAAGCCATGCAATTTTTAAATGCCATATTTAATGTTGTTTGGGATATCAGTATACAAGATAATTATATTATCCTTACGACTTTATGGTTTTATAAAGAGTTCGTGTCACGTATCCTCAGCCTAGATCTTGATTTGTGCGCAGGACTTCGAAGTTTTGACAGTTACACTTATAGCACTGTCACATATCATCTAGAAAAGTTGCAATTTTTGTTAACATTATACAAAACATTTTTTTTTCACAGCGCTGCTACGATGAAGATATTCTATACAAAAGTTATATTATCAATTAAAACCATATTAAATTTTAATCGTTGTGTACCTCAATAAACTTAAGAATTTATTAATATTTTTACAATATTGCTCTTTATATACAATAAATCAAGTACCATTTACTTTTCTTCCAGTTTTAACTATTTTAATGTCTTAATAATGAGAAGAATATCACAATTAGAAAACTACATTTGTATTTTTTGACTTGAAAATTACCATATCTAGTTATATATCTGGAATTGTTGGATTAGTAAATGGCTTTCTGTGACGTTGTTCTCAAAATAATCTTAAAGAATAGTTATCAAATAGTGTCAATGATATTTATTTGTTGAAAGAAAACTTTAAACACAGTCCTAGTCTTTCAACTCCTCAAGAATAATTTGCTTAAATCACAAATTTATTTGCGAATTTTTTAATTCTGGTTCTTGAACCGTAATTGAATTTAGAATTGAAATTAGAACATGAGTTATTAAATATTATATTTACATTTGGTTGTGATATAATTTTTCTAAAGCAAATTAAGGAACTTCTCAATGATAATATGTAGAATATGAAGTTTGTTTTTATTGTTTTTATTTATTATGAAGTTTGTATTTATAAGAATGTTTTTATTCATTTTACTCAATTGTGATTTTTAATAATATAAGAATTAAAATAAAATACAGTGGTAAAGAAAATTAATACGCATTTCATATTGCACTTTTAGCATATACATAAGAAAACTATTCAGCACTCAAAAGGCTAGGTGAAAAAATGTGATATATGTTTGATTCCGTTTAATATTAAATATGTTTCTTTAATTTTATTTAAAAACAAGACTTACTCAATTCGAGCAGAGTATGTTGGAACACTGTTAAATATGATATTTTATTCTATTTTTGGTATTATCAAATACGGTTAAGTGCTGAGACTTTTAAGTTTGACTTAAAATAATCCTTGACTGACTGATACTGTTTTCAATAACAGAACGAAAGTATGTTGACTAAAAATCTAGAACATTTTTATCAATCAAAAAATATTTAAACTTTTTGTAAATTTAACCTATTACTTTTTATTAATTTTTAAATTACTCCAAATAATAAAGAAATCCAACCACTCTTACCGAGAAAACTAAATTTTTGTTGAAAAACTAAAGATTTAATTTAGAAAATTGATTAAAAATTTATTTTTATAAATATTTGCTCTTAGTCTGTTTACAAACGTTTTAAAGTTTCTATTTATTTACAGCTAGAACCATAAAGATAGAGAACACAAGTTTGAGATCAAGTATTCCTGATGAAAAATAATTTATTAAAGTAGGGAATCTATACATTTATATAGACAGAAAAAAAGAAAAAAATATTGGATAAGATCTCATTATAATTAAAATCCCACCCTTGGTTAACACATAACTCTTGTTTAATAAGAAAAATGTTTTGTGTTAACAGAAATTCCACTTTGGTAACTCGTACGAGCCCACATCAAGGCATTTTGCTTAAGAACAACTCGAGATTCACTAAGTTTGTAGAACTATTGTTCCTTTATAAATGATATATGACTACATTGTATTGGAAAAATATTTGAGTTTTGAATCAATTACACTAGTTGATATCCTCCGTACCAATATGTCAATATTTTTCTCAAAAGTCTATGATGAGAAAGTCAATGTTTTCTAAAAAAATCATTGTATCAGAATAATATGTGAATTTTAAACATATTGCATTGCTTGATATATGCTCCTTTTCCTACTCTGGTTTCATTTTTATAAAACTAAGAGACCATCACTCTTGATAATTGTAAAATGTTTTCTCGCAAGCTACAAGTTCAAATCTTGAAATTAGTTTGAAATTTAACTTACTTCTCTAAGCTACATTTAAACCTGATTTGTAAGGATTTGGAATTAGATCTTTTGAGAAAATCTTTAACAGCACTTTGCTGTAAGAATCAATTTTCATAGGAATTAACTCAACTATGTTAAAAGTAGAAAAAAGATTAAAAAACTTACAAATAATAATTTTTTTATAAGTATGTTATATCATCCTGTAGAAACGAAAAGTCAATATTTTTCTCAAAAAGACTCAATGATTCTTCAATTCAGACATAAAATTTACATTTTTCTCTTGAGCTTTTGAATAAAATAATATTTTTATGCAAATATCGATATTAAAGTATATTCCTATTGATTTGAAAGATTGATGAATATTCTTATATTGGAAAAGCCATTAAGTCGTATTGTTTTTTTTAATAATGTACAAGAATTAATAAGCATAGAAAATGTTTCAAATACTAAAAAGGAGTATAAGTTATTAATTTTGGAGTTAAAAAAACAAACATCGAATTAATATAATGGTAATCTAATTCATAAGAAACTGGAATAAAATACTATGCATTAAAATTTTTTGAAAATGAAATTTTGGAATTTAAGGAATATACCATGGGGCAAGATTATACAGACCTTGTCATTTGTCTAGGCTATAAGTTCCTAAAATTCACAAAAAGTTGCTTTTTTTATGAAAAAATTTATTACTGTAATATACTTTAAAGGCATGAAATATTTAATTTTTTATATTGATAAGAAAAAGATAACATTATTGTACAGTGTATTGAACATTTATTGTACAAAAATGCATACAATTATTAGTTAACGTTATTTAAAAGCTGAATATTTAAAATTCGAAATTAAAATTTTACATTACTCAGCAATATATTTTTATGATAATAAAAAAGTTCAAATGACATTATATTACATAAAAAATTTTTAGTGTATTACATGTAAATTGTATTCGATTATTACAATACCTACTGTCCACTTAAAAGTAAAATTGAGTTCTTTACTAAAATTTGTGACAGATTGCAATTAATATTAATTTAATATCTATATGAACTATACCATCAAAGAAATATTAATTTATATTGCCAAAGATAATAATTAATAACTGCCAAAGAAAGAAAATAAAAGGTTAGTTATTAAATTTTTTTTCTTTTTTGCATTTTAGAAACCACGTATAACTACCGTATATCGTTTATTAGTTTTAAAAAAAAATTTAGAATACTCTCATAATATGGATAAAAAATGTGTAAATAAACAGACATTCAAGTTAAATCACGCAATAAAATCTAATTTAAAATAAAAAGTTTGTTTTGAATGGAATGCTACTAGCTACGAAGTCGAAAAGATCATTACTGCAATTTCCGTGTTATTTGAATCCGAAAAAAGAGAATTTTTTTTTAAAAACATTTTTAAAGTGATGATATTAACGTATAACAATAAACAGTTTCAAATTTCAGAGATATTTTCTCATAATGAAATGCAGATTTGTGAGTCATTATGAATAATTTGTTTTTATTTTTCTGCATCAAAATACTCTTTTATGCTAACAAAACTCATTCATAAAATTGCAGTTACTAACTGCGAAGTGAAATAGATAGGACGGAGGTATGAATCTGAAAGTAATAAATAACTGATTATTTAATAATGTCTATTAATAACTATTTGCGCGGATATATGGCATTTATTAATAAGTAATTAATTTCATTTATTATCAGTTTCTTTTAAAATAAAGCTTTTTTTATTTATTTACATCATAACTCTTAAGAATTTCTTTTAAAATAAATTTATAAGCACATCTAAATTTTTTAAAAACTAAATTTATAACTGTATCAGAGATAACTTTCGAAAAAAATCTATTTCAGAAAGTGAACTTCGTCTTTTTCGTTGGGAGCTAATATTATCCAATTGTTTTTGTAATGTAACAAAATCATGAAATTTGTTTGATTTAATACCAAATATTTTTAATCAGAGTGTATTGTAATGGCAGATACATATTCAAAGGAATATTTTAGATATGATATTTCAAACATTTACTATACTTTGAAATTCTGAAATTCCTTAGATTTTTATAAAAATTAACGGCATTGCATTTTGAATCCAACCAAAATTTAGGTTAGTTTTAATATGATATAGAATTTGGTATATAATTATAACAGGATATTAATATTTGTCCATTTGTGACTTTATTATGTTTAGCATGAATATCATCTAAGCTCATCATATTTTTTTTTAATATACAAAAACGTAATCAACGACTTCCATTTTATGATGTAGAAATAAGAAATGTAGAGAATATATATTACCAATTATTCATCACTTGGAAAATAAAGACCAGGAAGTAATTGTTATAGTAGAAATAACCACACACTTGGCTTGATGGGAAAATAAATTTAAGTATAGTTTCATGGAAAAGTTTATTGGGTACATAAAATATAATGCAATTTTACTATTATTATGGAGAAACAAGTCTGGTCCCTGATTTATTAATTTGGTTGTTATAAAATCAGAAGTAATGTCCCTTTTGATTATTGTTTTCTTTTTTCCATAGAGGTCTTATAGTGATTAAAATTTCTCATTATATTAACGTCAAGTTCATGGAACTATCTCGATCAAATTACTATATATTATCATGTGAACGCATATAAATATTTCATTTTGTCTTAAAATTTATTTCATTAGCTATAATATTTTATTTTAACATTTTTTTTTTCATTATTGAAACTGAATATATATGTTTAATGTTAGGATTATCACATTCCACCACATATGAATAATTATGATTTTCATTAATATCTCTAGTTACACTTTAAATGGTTAATAGAACAGAAAAAAAATTTCAAGCAGATAGCTTCAGTAATTCCTATGGTTTATTAGGTTCTTATGTTGGTTAAGTTTTTATTATATAGAACCTTATTTTTCATAATTTTGATGATTCATATTTGCTTATATTGAAGATTTTATTTTAGTAGGTATATAAAATATGAATCATATGAATGTGTTTACATCCATATCAAATATTTTCATGTATAATTGTTACTGAGTTATCTATCTCGGAATATCATTTGTTTACGATATGTTTTATTGTTCTCAAGATTTGCTTTAGTTAACATAATTTTCTCTTGACAAGCACAGTTCTTTCAGATTCCTTATGGACCGCTTAAGGCACTGCCGGATATAAGTCGTCTTTGTCACGATTTGCCGTCTTCGTAAAGATACCGATTGCGCCACAAAATGATATTAATATTCATACTTTAATATTACCAAAAACTAGTTTCAGCTTTTATGCGTCTAACCTGGAAGTATCGATTCCCGATGATTCGCTGTAAAGATTAACGTTAAGTTTGACAGTTTAACTTCTTACGTTTTCAACATAAAAACTGTTTTCCTAGAAAAACAACTTTTATATATACTGTAACAAATAACTGTTATTTTACAGATAAGCTCTACTTACTTTACAACTGAAAATCTGCTTTTGAAGAGGCATTGGGGAAATGAGTCTTTCTCGTAACCAGTACGAGATGAGTTCTATATTTGACCCAAATCGTCTTCATTTATGGCGACTGGGGTACACAATATATGTCGTGAACGCAAAGTCGTTTCACTAGTGTAGTGTTGAGAGGAGAATGCCAACTCAGGTATCGACTTCATCACTTGATCGTGGATCAAAATTACGCGGCGATTGACTGTGATTACAGTCTTATCATTCAACAAAAATAAGCTGCCGTAAATGTTTTCCAAGAAAACAAAACAAAAATATTTCTGAACAAAACATTTTTGTTTTTTGTTTCTGCCTTAATGTTTTCTTAATGGCAAACTGATATCGATCCTCATTTTAGTCGATCATTGCTTGTCTTTTAATGCAATCTTTTAATTGGTTAACATTAAAAGACATTTTTTCATTCAAAATTTATATTTTCCTAATTTTTTCTAGTATATTTTAAAAATATTTAATTCATGATAGTACATTATTCCAAAAGTTTCTAGTTTGAAACAAATTTGAAGCTTTGTGCATAACTGCGTAAGATTGTATTTAGATTTACAGTACAAATTTTGTATTTTTCAATTAAATCAAACTATGACAGACTGAACTTATTTTTATTTTATCCATTTAAAGTAAATTTAGGATAAATTATTAAAAAAAAACATACTTTTGATAAGTTATAGGAAATGATTACGAACCGAAAACTGGTTTCCGTTTCAAGAAGTCTGTTGTTAAAAATTTGTGTGAAAAATTTCTTGTGTATGATAACTTCATAAAATAACCCAAAAATCTCATATTGGTGTCAACATAGAGGATTCAATCTAAATCATCAAAGTGGGTGATTCGAATATTTACCTCTAATAAATTCAAGCAAATATGGTCTTGCCGTCTGAATAAAGTTATGCATTCATTGTAGAGTTATTTTCACATCTCTTTATATTCCGTTCATTGTAATATCATGCTTTTAGCAAATAATTCGGATATTTCTCTTTTAATCTCATCAAACAAATTAATTTTGGAAACTATCCAAGACAAAAATCTAATTACTTTAAGCATTAATTAAAATAATGAAGCCTTATTACTTTAAGGATCAATAAAAGATTTAGTACTGAATTTATTTGAAGACCTAAATTAATAGATTTTCAATGATATAGGATCTTCTCATAAGCAAGCGTAAGCTATATTTTATGTGATAAATAAAATAATTCTGTTATAATGTAACTTCAGATGAAATCATGAAATATTTTATGTTGATGACGCATACGCGTCAACTGCGCATGAGCTCAACGTTAAAACGCCAGGAGGCACTTATACGCCATCCAGGAAAGATGTGGGTATATAACTCTCGTAAAAGACACCATAATTGTGTAAAAGACACGAATAAGAAAAAGATAAAGCATTAATACACACACAGGATAATAAAATCCTGTGGGTGTCTTTTAAGAGAGTTACATACCCACATCCTTCCTGTTTGGCATACCTTCTGGGGTTTTAACGTTGATCTCAGACCCAGTTGACGCGCATGCTTCAACATTTTGGACAAGTACATTGTTATGCATTTTTAATTATTTTTCTGTCATCAAAATTTCAACGATTAATTTAATTTTGTTTCTTTAAAATCCTAGATATTTTTTCAAATTTTTTGTAAATAACAATGAACAAATTAATTCTTAAATTCCGCAAGCAAACAAGTTAATTCTTAGATTTAAAAACCAAAATGGTAGTTATATTACTAAGTTAATCTATTCATATTTTTGGTTAAAATTGGTATTTAGTTAAATTAGCATATCACGCAAATGAGTTTTGCAGGACAGATGCAGTATGGCATGATATGTTAAAAATTTACTTTACAATGCAGGCGACAGTAGTAGCAGTTACAATGTACATCAAAGAAGAAATTTTAGATTATTTTTAATGTTAAAATTGCATTTAAATGTTATTTTCAGGTAAAAATATTTATTATTATGCTTCATATAAGTAAGACAATTCTTACTAGATGAAATTCTCGAAAATTTTGAAGCGAGAGAATTTATAATGGAATTTTGGTTAAAATCAGGAGTTGGGAATATTGGAAAATTTGAGGGAATAAACGCAATCAATGTGTTGCATTTACAGGGTTGATATGCTGAATATCTATAAAGTGAAGTGAAGTAAGTTATATGGTCGTATAGCTTCCGGCGGTCAGATTGGGAAAGGCATTGTTCTCGGAATTAGGTCAGGAAGATGATTCTCTCTCTGCCTGACCCAATCGATGGTCCGTCGTGTTCTCTTAAGCTACTGGGGCACGTAAAATAAGTCGTGGTCCCAATGTCCTCCCATGCTGTTCAGGCGTTGATCTCTTCATTTGACTGTAATTCAATATTACGAGGAGATTGGTTGTGTTTACCTGTTATTCAGTCAGTAGAAATAGGCTGCTAAGAAATTTCAGGTTTTGTACTATAATGAATTTTCTTTGCAGAAATTGCTGAGCAATTTTAAAAGAATAAATTTTAAATTGTTACTTTATCGGATACCAAATTTTGTTTTCCAAAACAAGTATGCCGATCTGGCAGCCTAATGGTTAACCCACTGCCTGTACAACACATCTATTGAAATCATTTGGATGATCCACCGTGGTCCAGTAGACATCCACTAAGCGTTCATAAATGATCCAGTAGACCATCTAGAAGACTTCAAATGGATGTTTAATAAAAGCCCGCCGATAACCACTGGTGGATGTATTATGGATATGACATTACATTAGTAGTTACGTCATGATTCTGACATGGCAGAATGGGTATGAGCTTCCAATCATTTATGATTATTTTTTTTATGAAGGGCTGTTTCTTGTGCTTTAATTATTTTGATAACTTCTTTTAAATTTCGTATTAAACTAAATTGGTTAAATATATATAATATTTTATTTAAAATTGTTAAAAAATAACTTAATTTGCTAGTTTTATTTAATTAATGATTAAAATTAATTTAGTTTCTCAATGATAAATTTTATTAAACATTCATGTGAAAGTAGATAACTCATTTGTTGCTGTTTTGTGCTAGCTAGGCTGACAATATGGGGTGTGCTGCTCTACTTTACCAACTGAACCATAATTTGGTGTGAAGTTCAACTTCTTCAGAACACTCATGCCATAGGTCCCATTTATAGGGTAGACAATAATTAATGACACATTTATACAAGGAAAGGACAAAGGCAGGAGAGAGAGACAATACATCCATGTCCGAACCATGATTTCCTCAGTCAAGCACATTGACCACTAGACTAGGTGGGCGGCAGATAACACATTTACTTCCCTACAATAGGACGTTTTTCAGCTTAATTTTATTTAAAATCAACTCATCTTAAAGAAAAATTAATAATTATAAGAATTTCCCACATAAGAAATTTAAAATTTATACTAGTGTCAGGAAGTTATTACAAAATTCAGCCTCAAACTTTAAATTTTAAGAAACTGATAAGTTATTAAGTTTTTTATTTAAACATATTAAGGTAATGTATTTAATTTTTTTTTATTATTTAATAGAAATTTTGTTTTACTGATTTTAAATAATGCTAAAAATTATATTTGTACTTCTCTGGAATAAGTTTACTAAAATTTGTCTATAAAACTAATTGACTTTTAAACACTGAAAATGTAGAGTATCATTCTATTTAAAATTATAACAGCTTACATAAAATCTATTGAAGGAGAATTTAAGGAAAAATAAAATCTGGCGAAACTAACAAATGCGAAACAGAATTCTTGTTCTAAACTACGCGTTCGGTAAATAATTTGAAATTCGTAGAATAATTTACTTCACCTCAGACGTATGAATAAATAAATTTAAACCAGAAAATAAGAAAATATTGCATGCTAATTAGAATCTAATTTTAAACGATTTTTACACACATATTTATAAGATTTTACCATGTTTAATTTTGAAAATAACGATAACTTAAGATAAATATCCATATTACACCCACAGCGAACGCCTAATAGATATCTATTTTCAATCTACATACATCCATGAATTAAGATCTATAAGGTGACATTTAATAGACGTCCATATTCATCAACCAGCAAACATCCATTGAACAGCTTTCATGGACGTCCAGTAGATCAGCGGTTCTTAACCTATGGGTCACGAAGCATATTTCTTGGGTCACGAAGCATATTTCTTCTGAGTCGAACCAAAAAAGTTAGTAATACACCAAATAATAAGTAATACCAACACCTCCTATAAGAGTTATTCCCTAAACTTAAACTATGGAGAAATAAGGTTGAAGTAGAGAAACTTGCTTCAATCCAGACTCTTAATTTACTTGTTGAAGACAATAATATAAATATCACAGATTTTGAAATACAGAAAATTATTATTAATCATTTAGAAAAACTAATAGCAGACTTTGATCGATATTTCCCTGCAGACGATGTTTTCAAATATAATTGGGTTCGAATGCCACTTAATTTTGATGTAAGTGATTTGCATGAGGAATTTGTTAATATTAATCAATTTCAAGAACAATTAATAGAAATACAAAGTGACCAAGCACTTCGATACAATTTCTACAAAAACACTCAATCTTTATGTGCTTTCTGGTTAAAATTAAAAACCGAAAAGCCAATAATTGTTACAGAAGCCCTAAAAGTAGTATTGTCCTTTTCAACAACAAATATGTGTGAGGCTGGTTTTTCAGCTCTGTGTGTAATCTAAAACAATTACCGGAACAAGTTAAATCCTGAAATAGATATAAGGTGCTCCTTGACAAGCATTTAACCGAGGTTTGAAGATCTTTCAAAATGTATTAAAGCACAAGGTTCTCATTAAAACTGTATGACTTGCATTTAAAAGACTTAACATATGTTTTGATATTTCTTTTTTTTTTTTAGGAGTAAGTTAAAATGTCAATTATTTTCAAAAAATTATAAATATATTTTAATTTGGTCAATAAAAATTATTAAAAACACTTGATTATTAATTAAATTTTCCTTTGATCGAAAAGTACTTTTGTTTATCTTTATTATTAAAAAAATAAATAAAAAATTTGTAAGCTAAAAAAAATCATCATCGTAGGATTGAAGATTTTTTAAAAATAAACTCTAAAATAAAGCAATGAAAAAATTTTGACTTTTTTTTGGGTCGCGACATAAACATATTTATCAAATTTGGGTCGCGGTTTAAAAAGGTTAAGAACCACTGCAGTAGATGTACCTGGTTGTGTGGATGGCCTTCGGTCCAACAGTTCGTGGGTTTGACTCTCGACTCAAGTGTGGATGTTCGTAGTGGCTCGAGATTCACTTTACACTGTAGGTTAGCAGGTCAAGTAGGCCCGCAAAAAGTGAGTATAGAGGTACAAATAAATCAGAACAAATATTGACAAAATCATGACACGTTCATTAATTTGAAAATAGTGATCAATATTCAAATGAAATGAAACTTTTTGAAAGCATAAATTTTTATGTTGTATTAAATTATCTCCCCAGGAGACAAATACGTTACATAGATCACTATTTCATCTTAATTTAAATATGAAAAAGTATTTAATAATAATTAAAAACAAAACAAACATATATTAATGTTTCCTAAATAGTAACGAATTCTTCACAAAAAAATAAGGCAAATAATTTGATTTTCTTAATTGATATTTAAGAATTAAAACACATTTTTTTTCATAAAAGATTTCATTAAAATTATCCCCAGTATTCCAAAAATGAATTATTATCTACTATTCTCCAAATATTAGCATTTCATTTATTTTCATATTCAAAAATTTTATCTTCCAATGATCATTAATATGAAATAAATAATAATAAAAAAAAAACACTTAATTGAAGCCATACACAAACAATGCCTTCAGTTTATTTTTTAAATTATCAAACTAAACTGAGTTTATTTCCATAAAATAAAACGTTAAAAGAGAAATATAAAGGCAATTTCATGTTTCTTTTAAAAGAAATAACAAGTTTAAGCTGCAGAAAATAATGAAATTATCATTCTATCACATTATAATTTTAAAACTCTCTATGGGTAGAAACTATTCATGTTTATTATTGTATTTAATTTTCATAAAGGTCTATTGGTAATATTATTTCTCATTTACTTAATTTCTTTATTGTTGTAAGCAATTTACAAAGCAAGTTTGTTTACATAGAAATACAAATTTTAACGTACAAAAAATTGTTAAAAATTAGAGTTTTAAGTTATGAGCTTAAATCTGATAATTCATTAATACCTTCAATAATATTTTATCAACATAATAAGTATTATAAACCGGTATCATTACGCTAATTATAATTGAAGAAAAAAGATTATTTATTATTATCGTCAAGGGCCATTGGTGTATATATATATATATATATATATATAAAGTTGTAAACTTTGACTTTCACCAAACTAATTTGCAATATATATTCTAATTTTGCAGTTATAATAAAGTCTTCACTTGAGCATAGATACTACAAATTTTTTAATTCTGGAGGTCCTAACATCATTGCTTCATTTGTAATTAAATTTTCTGAACCCAAAGAGCTAAGTTGTGTAATTTTATTTTACACGGAACACAAACAAACAGAATATTTTAACTCTTTCGGATGTCCATGTAAACACTGGATTGTTTCATTATTGCAAGTTTAGACATTAATCACTGATGACACTGTGAAGATCACATTTGTGACATAAAAAGAGGTCGAATTCTAATTTAAAGGAATTGGTGTTAGTCTTGTCACACAACAATGCTGTTCAAATTGATCCAAATATTATGATAGTTAAAAGAATGAATGATTTCATGGAAATTGTGCTAAACGATATGCTTTACTAGTCCAATTTCTAACATTTAAAAAATCATGTTTTCTGAATGGGTATAAGGGACTTTTCGACCATGTTATGGATCCTAAATCAAAGATGTCATTTGTCTGATGACATCTTAAGAGTACATACAATGTAAGCATTTGGTATCGTCACAGTAATTAATTAAAGAGATTGTTAGGCGTTCCATCTCGATCATCTTTTTGTCAGCACTTTGAACAGTAATAATTACGTTTCTGGTAAATTATGACAAATGTTCCCATCAATTTCTGTAGGATTATCTCAGCAGAGCAATAACATCCACTTACTGTCTGAGCATTCTTGATGCTGAAAATGTTCCATTGTTACCTGAACCAGATGTTTTCCTAATTTCTTTCTCTCTCTCTCTAAAAAAATTTATTGTATGATGTGGCCGAATGACTGACAACTCATTATTCCTCAGGTACTACAGCTGATGAATTGTGGCATAAATTTGAAACTGCAATGGTTTATAAATAAAAAATAAAATAGAAATATCCAAAATATAAATTAATTTTTGTCCTTCCTATTTCACAGTTTTATATTCTATAATGTATAAGACATAAATTTTATGATCCAATTTTATCTGTTTCACTTCAAAATTTAAAATATGTATTTTTCCTCAGCAAACTTCGTGCATCGTCGTATGAAATTCTATATAGATTCAAGAAAAATCCAAACAAAATTAATTTTATTTCATATTCTTTAGCAAATATTGCTCATTTCATATATTACATAGAATAAATAAGATTGAGGAGTTTTCTTTTTTAAATAAAAATATTGACGATTTAATGACAATCAGTTTGTAAAGTATAATCCCAGAAATTGCCCTCCTTGATAATAGCCCTTTCAATTCATTTGGCTATACTCTTTCATTCTCAATGAACTGAAAGCGGAATTCTATACTCCCCGTAGAAAGCTGTTTTACAAGAGTGCTTGGAAAAGCTACTAAACTTACATTTATTACAGTTTATGTCAAGGTAATATAAAGTAAACCAAAATAATCTGTCACAAATTTTTAATATAATTATCTAATTTAATATATTAGTTGCTATAGTGATTAATCTGTCATTTATTAATTAATTTTGTAATATCTATTACCATTTAAACATTTGATACATTAATTTTCTAAAATAAGCTTTAAGCTAATTATACATTTGATAATAGAGGAAAAAGTATTTTAATGCTAAATTTTGATTATATTAGAGAATGATGCAAATTGTTTTATAACATAAGCAACATATACTGAACTAGCAAAGCTTAAGAAAATAAGGAAATATATTGTGAAGATATTATTTTAAGGTTTCTAAAAACTGAGATACTAAAATAAGGAAACTATTTACGCTGAAAACATATTGGAAAAATTTTTTATATACAGGGAGATTTCAAATAATACTTGAGATACTTAAATGCTTGGTAGAAGCACTTTTTAGTTTTTATAACAGTCAGTTCACTGTAACAGTTTAACTTCAAGTAAGGAAATTTATACTTTGCTATTATTCTTGCAGGAGT
>JAPDSC010165238.1:45526-76366 GCA_026290005.1 Latrodectus geometricus
ATTAAAACAAGTAGCTCCTAACCCAGAATCTGCCCACCCCTGATCAATACAATACTGTCTGTACCACGAGAATAACTATCCCCAATTTGTCTGTCCATCTGTTGCTGTGGGAACATAACACGTTCCATTTTCGACAGGAATATCCAGAAACAAAGTAACAACTTTGGTTTACTGAAAACTTTGAAAATGTGAGATACTACCCCAAATATCTCCTGCAAATTTAAAACTCAATTTGTTACATGTATCAAATGTAGCAAATTGAGTAAAAAAATTTTGAGCTCTTAAATAATTTAGTATCCAGATTTTATAAAAATCTTTGTATAATACTAATATATATGTATAATAATATGTATAAAGAAATTGGCCTGCTTTGAAAATTTCTTCATGAAATATATTTACCCATTTCCGAAAGTCAAATGAGCATTATTTTATTAAAACAGTAATTAGAATTTTAGTTTTAACATGCTTATGTATAGATAGTCTGTAAAAGAAAATCGATTGAAAACAATTATTCCTTAAAACTTTTGCTCTTTTTGAGCATAAATTATTTTTATTCCTTTTTAAAATTTATTCCTTTAATAAAATCTAGAATTTGAATAATTTACTAACACATTAATCCTATATTTTTAATACCGTTTTTTCCAGAGGTGGTACAAAAAAAAATTATAATGATCAGATACTGCAAATTATGCAGGAGAAAAAAAAAAAAGGAATTCAGATGATTTAGACAAGAAAATCTGGAAAAAACACAGGCTGAGGAAAATAAGAAAATATGATCGACACCAGTGCAGACAACTACTATTATAGTTTTAAAGAAACATTAAAAAAGAACGATTCTCGTTATGAATAGTTATAAAGAATCAAGTAATGACATCAAATAAGAATATTAAAAGAACTTCTTTTAAAATAAATTTAGAAAAATAATTTAAATTTTTAGGAACAATTATTTAACAGTCTAAATCTAATTTAAGATTCAATAATAAATTTCCAAGGCTGCTCAAGTTCAACACACAGAAAATTTTACTAACTCAGTAATAATTTATAATAAACTCCTTTTCTACAATAGCAAATTATACCAGACAAAATATTTATCAAAAAATATTAATTATTGAAATGTATTGAAAAGCTTTATTAGTCTTTATTAAGATACACAATAAACTTAAAATTTCATGCCAGAATGAAGGAATGGTGTAATGTATTTACAGGCAGTGAGGGAGAAAATGGAGAGCAACTGACATGCATGCAGAAAGCAAAGATGCAGTATAAATCTTCTGCTGTTTAATAGAATCTAAAATCAAATCATTTTATATTCTGAAAAACGCTGCACTATTTGTCAATAGTGAGTAAACAACAAATAATTTTGACAGATGTAAAGCTTATTAAATGATCACATGGTGATATAACAAGATGAACTCAAGTGCTGGCTTATGTTTCTCATCCTACTATACCAACACACACAGAGCAGGGACATACACACAGAGGCATAATAAATATTTAGTGTCCACTCAACATGAACCTTGAATTGACTGCTTGAATTCCAATAAAGCATCAAAATGAAAAGATATAAGCCAAGAAAGAAAACAATTACAACTTAAAAATTGGTTTGAAAAATCAAGATTATCAATTACTGAGAATCTGACAAAAATTGAATTAGGTTCCCATAGCTAAAAATATTTTCGATGTAATTTAAAACAAACCTTTTCAAATTTAATTACTTAAAAAACATTAAAAAAATGATTTTTCTTTATCAGTCTTTTAATGTGTACATTCATATATTGTATAATAACTAAATTTACTCATATTTTGAGGAATAATAGATAAAAATTAACCTAAAAACTTCATGTTGACAATTAGCACATATGATAGGGTAAAATATGAACAAATTGCAGAGCACATAAATTAGATGACTTTCACATCAAAATAAATGACTAAATTAGATTATAACAGCTCTAAACCATGAACAACATAAAACAGCAGGATCATGTATACACAAATAGGAAGTGAATATTTTGTTACTCTAAACTGTTTCAAGATATTAATCAATAGAGAATAAAGGATTAAAATTGTTTTAATAGTTTCAAATCAACAATAAGAAAATTTACAAATAACAGGAGAGAACATTTTAAAAACGTGATATTATTAAATTTTTAAAGCACGTTTAATTGTCTAATCTAATTTAAAATAAATATTTTGAAAAAATATATACATGTGAGAAAAATCAAGTTAACTATTTCCAAATTTTTTTTTTTACAATAAAAAAGATGAATAATTAAAAATGCTATCGATAATCGAGCAATTTTTTTGCAGAGGGAAATTACTATTTTTTTTCCAATTGAGAAGTTTTTTCAAATTGAGGGAGAGTAAATCACATTTTAATAGAAAAAAGTAGGAATACTATTTGGAATTAATGTATATAAATTATATATAAAATATTTATTATACATTTATTTACATTCCAAGTACATTTTCTTATTAAGAATTGCAGGAATTTTCTTCATTTGTTTCATTCTGAAAAATAAAAACATACTTTAGTATTTAATAAAATGATGGAATTTATTTTAATTACAAACAGTATTTTTATTGAAAAAAAATTAATATTGTGAGCTACTCTGTTGATGAAGAAATAAATATACTTTTAATTTCTTATTACTGTTTGCTTCTTGAAGCTTCTTCTTTCGTTTATTCTGTTTCTTTAGTTGTTTTTCTTTTTCTTTGCCTTTACAAAGACTAAGGAGAAAGACAAATTTATTAAGAAAAAGCAAAATACCAAAATTAAAACCAAGAAATATAATTTAAGTCTTTACATACAAATATTATTTACACAATCTAATCAAAATACATAATTTAATGGAGAGGATATATTATAATTTCAAAACTGATATTTGAGCTATTAATAATATGCTATTTTAACTAGTGAATGTCAGTTATACATTGTGGTTAATTTTTTTAAGCAATAATAAATAATTTAAAATATATAAATCAATTATAAGAGCAATCCAATAAGTATTAAATTGCTTTTGTAGATTGAGTTGCTTATTACATAGAACTGTAAAAAATAATATATTGTTTACATACAAAAATGTTGTTGAATTTTTTCTATAAAGATTTTACTAAGCTTATGTAGCACACAGTTTTGGTCTGCATAGTCACCTAAAAATATATATTTTAAAAGTATAACAGAGAAACTGGGTTAATTGATGTTAGTAGTAATATTAACAAAAACGGTTAAGAAAACTTGAATTGCCTATTATTTTTAAGGAATTGTTACACCTACAAGCATATCAGAGTGACATGTTGATAGCAAGGAACTTGAGAAGTCCAAAGATCTAAATTGGAAAATGTGCTTGTGCAAAGCAGATATGCAACATTCGATTACTATTTGTTTAATAGTGGCTAAAATTGAACCTGAGATTTTTAATTCAGAAATCAGTTTTATCTCCAAGCAATAATGAAAGAATCACTTATTTAAGTTCATTATAAAAAGAATTATGTTGATTATGCATACGAATTGTTTTTGAAAGGCAAAAAGATATATATGAAAGGCAATAAAATATATATGCTGTTTAGACTGAAACTACACCATTTTGACTATATAAATATCTATTTCGACTCCTAAAAACAAAAATTATAAGATTTTTCAAAGAAACAAATATTTTGTTAATTCATTCATTCAATATGATCATAAGTCAATGGTTGATTTTAGCTAAATTGATTCTAAACTAGCTCAGACCCTACTAAATTTTGTACTATTAAATTAAAAACAAAATAGTATTAAAAAATAATGATCAGAAATACCACAGAAAATTTATGTATTTTTGAAACATAGCTCAATATTTCCTTATGTAATTATTTGCATATTTAATATTATTCAATATGATTGGGAGAATTAAAACTATTTTCATATTATGCAATAAATATGAAACATTTAACAATAAACACAGTTAAAAATTTAATTAGCACAATCAGCACATTTAATGAAGCTGATAATAAAAGTATTTACCTAGTAGTAGCTCTACATTTAGGTCCCCAAAAAGGAGCAGGATTTATTTGAAAACGGAGAAGATGTTTACTGCGAGATTGTGGGTCTGCATCCGGATGTGTCTCAAATGACACATTTATACTGGGAATAATAAAATAAAATTTATAATTCATTAAAATATACAACAAGATAAACTTTTTTACATTAAATTTTTCAAGTAATTAAAAATTTATACATGCTTCTATTCTATCCTATAATTAAGGATAAAATTTTTAATCAAAAATACCACTTATTAACCATAACTTTAAAAACATTAATTAATAATGTCTTTAAATTAAAATTTTAAAAAATTGATGTGTGGATTGTTAATAAAATAACATTAACAATAAAATAAATGTTACAATTTTTGAAAAAAGATTTTTATGTAGCAACATTCCAATATTTTTTAAAAATAAATTATTTAAGGAGCATGAATAGAAGTTAAATTAAATCACAACAAAATTAAAAATTAATTTTTGCCATAAGAAATCATGAAAAAGATTAAAAATTATTTTAATATATATCTGTCTATAATTTAGCAAAAAATGAATAAATACATAAATTTTAAAAAATTTTTAGTAGTTTTCTACAAAATTTTTATATTAGTCTCGTTAATAAACAAAGCACTAGAAGAAATAGGTAATAAATCTACTTGATGAATGATTCACTAGATATATATAGTTAAATTAACATGTTATGGGGAGTTATTTAACATCAAAATTGGTAAATTCATTTTTTTTGTTGATTGCTCCAGCAAAAATACATATACATCATTGTTACTAAAAATTATGAGTTCACAGATAATTAGTGTATTTCGATTTACAAAGGTACAATATATAATAAATACAAATACATACAAAACAAAATAGCCATAAAATAACTCTCCCAAGATCGCAATTTAAAGATCTAAATTAAAACTTATCATGTTAATTGCATTCCATTCAATACAAGACAACTATCAATAAATCGTAATTTTGCCATGTGACCTAACTCTTGTTTAGACAAATAATATATATTCAAGTAAAAAATTTAAAAAATACTCAAATAATAAAAAAATAGTTATATGTCAACCAATAAGAAGCTAAATTTTATCAATTAACATGAAAAGTATTTTATAAAATTACTTTTCCTATTTTTAATGTTTAATTTATTCCATTATTTTGAAAATTTTATTCCAAAATTTAAAAAGAGCTAATATTGAAAATTTTTGAATTGAACATTTAGTAGTTACAGCTTGATGACAAAAATGCTTTTAATACTGAACTAAATTAAAATTAATGTTTCTACTATTTTTTTTAATTAATATGGCTTTAAAAAAGTAGGTTTTCTTTAAATAAAATATATATAATTAACTTAAGATGTTGCTAGAAGCTTCTATAATAAAAAAATCACTTTCCAAACATGTTGATTTTAAATTCATAATACATAGTATTATAACTTCAAAGTAAGAAAAGTAAATCTTTCAATTTTAAAATATCTAAAAAATATCATTTAGATAAAAACATAATTTGCAAAATTTAAAATCCACCTTGGAAAATAATAAATTGCAGTCTTTTGTTTTAATTAAAATTTAAAAGCTAAAATGTGATACATTAGTTTAAAAAAAATCTTTCTTCATTTTATTTCGAAACACATAATTGCTTTTAGTTTCCTTTCTAGATATTTTTACAAGTGTATGAACAACTCAACTAATGGAAATGTATTAAGCAACTTCATTTATTATAATATTTCCACTTAAATGAATATTTTATTCTTCAGCATAATAAAAACTTAATTTAATGCAAATTTTCCTTTAATATATATTCCTTCAATAATTTTCCTTTAATATATATTCCTTTAAGTATATTGTTTCGACAAATATGTATTCATGAAGAAAGGAAAGTAAAAGACCAAAATTAAATCTCCAAATGCACCATTTTGGAGGTGCTATAAAAACAAAAATGGATTTTAAAAGCAATTTCTACATATACCACACAAAATTGTTTATACAGCATTTTTTTACAAACTATTTTTATTTCAATTAATCAATTAAACTTTTCTATATCACTAATTTGTTTAATTAACAAAAGTAAAATACAACTTACTTTCTTTGTAAATATATTTAAATATACCTTTTAATAAGCCTTAAACATATTAATACTGCAAATATTTGTAAAAATAAACATTTAATTTAATGTGTCATACCTTTTAAATAACGTCAGTAAAAGTAATTTATTTTAAAATCCTAATAAAATAGTCATAAGAAATAGATATAAAATTTAATACAAAATATAAATACCTAGGTTCTTTTGCCATGATAGTTTTTGATAGCTCACGATCAAATGTTTTAGTTCCACTATGTAGTTTTGCCTAAAAATAAAATTCCCAATTTATTATATGAAGAGTGTATGTTAAAATAGATAATGCTAAAAATTTTAGGTTCTTGAAAGTATAATTTAATAATATTAACACAATCTGGTTAGAATGTAATATTTTGCTTTATTAATTCATTTCAATTATCTCATATAATCAAATTTTTTAGCATAAAATCTGTAAGACTAAAGTATAAAGTAACATATCAATGATGACATAATGAAAGTTTGGGAACCGTATTTATAAACAGATAGGAAAAGAAATATTTACTATATAAACAGTACAATTTGAAAAATTTCCTTAATATGTAAAACAATATATTTTTTAATTGAATAATTTTTCTTTCTGAAAATATGAAAAACATAAGTTTAAATTTTAATACAGCTTAATGCAAAAATTACATATGGAACAGTTCCTTTATTTTCTTGAATAAAAGAAATCATATTTTTAGTTAGAAAGATGTTGAAATTAGATACCGTCAAATGTTCAGAAATTCTTTCTTTGATAAATACCTGAGTTATTATAACATTTATTTAATAAAATACAGATGAATACATTGAAAAATAAAAATATGAAAATGTTTAAAAAACTAAGGACAACAGAATAGATTGTATTATATAATATTCTTACCTAAAAATTTTGTTTGATAAAAATATGAATCGAAAATTACTGAATACAAAATTTTGCCTGCAACATTTTGGAATATGAGTTATTTATTATTTTAATAAAATCTGAAATATTAGTTAATTATAAGATGTTTAATCAGATAATTAATAAGATGGTAAAATTAATCTTAATAAATAAGTTATAAACCATTATGTTAGGAACAAAATGAATTCAAAATTAATGAAATTTTAAAGCAATGTCAAAAAGCAAAAATAAAACAAATTGTTTTAGCTCAATACAATTATGAAATTTCTGTAAAATTAAATAATTGTTATATGTAAGTGTATTTGTTTTTCATATAATAAGTGAAGCTTACAAATATGACACATGATACAATTATTTGCAGACAAGTTTTCTTATTTTAAATGTTTATTTTTATATTTCATTATTGTATTTTGAATTTAAAAGCACTATCTAGATGTGAAAATTGTAAAAAAATAAATTCATAGCAGCAAAATTTTCAATTATATGCAAAGATTTGCACACAGAAAAATAAGTCCTTCAGAAAGGATCAAATATTTGACACAAATTTTTCATTCTAAATCATGATTGTTATGAAAAAAAGTACATACTACCAGTAAAAATACTCATGTATGCAGTTTATAAGTAAATGTACTTATGATGTACTTAAAGTAAATTTTAATAGTAGAATAAAAGTCTTTTCTATTCACTGTTGTTTAGAAATAATTAAAAATATTTTATAGTTAAACTTTTAAAGCTTACTTTTTTTTCTTCAAATTCAATCTATAATAAATAAAATATTTAGATGATAAAAAAATTGTTAAGAATAATCTACATAATTAAATTATTTTTATACTATCTACCTTGTTGTCTACCTTCAATTTTACATGAGAGAATATAAAAAATGTTAATCGAAAGAAAAATAATGAATTAGATTTTCATGTTTAAAAGTAATATTGTCCGATTCCTGTGCAATTCATCAAATATTGTCTGTAATGGAGAAAAATAGCATTATTTAATTAATACATTACAATTTTTCAAGTAAAAAGTTTATTAATTTAAGTATAATTTAGGTAATTTAATTTAAGAATAAAATAGAAATTAATTCAAAGATAAAATTAGAACATACTTTTGACTCAAGCAACTCCTATTTAAACAAAAATTATTATTAATATCAAAATAATTTAGAATACCAAAAACAAGAAATTATTTTGCTTTATCTTCAAACCCTGTGAAATTAAATTTTTTTTATTTCTTGGTCATAATATTTGATTGTCACAGTCTTTTAATTTGATTTAATTTTAGTATTGAAACATACTTATATTTATCAATAAATAAAACTAGTCATTGCTTGTCATCAATATGATTAATTTACACATTAAAAAATTGACCTCATTAAAAATATTTTAATAATATAATGTAAATATAAATATGTTAAAAACATACATGTTTATTTAAAAAAAATTTCAAGAAAAAGAGAAACTGACACTAATACTGAATTAAAAGAAATAATCATTATGAAACATTAAAAAATAAATCACAGAACACTATTTTGATAACTCAAGTTTACAAAGATGTTCATTAAATAAATGAAAATTTATGTAAATTTTTAAGTAAAATAGAAAATGTGACCTTTTGTATAGATGATTTCTTTTTTTATTAATTGTAAAAGTTTTGAGAAATTGAAAAATCTGTTTCTATTAATATATTACAATTTGATTTGTATATTAAAATTATTTCTTTTTTTTTAAAGCTAAAATAATGAAACAAATTCTCTACAACTAAATTAAGATTAGAAAATTATATATTTTTATTTTAGAAATAAAAGCATTCATATTTAAAGTGTTTTAAATTATATAAATGTCTGAAACAAGACATTTTTCTGCAGTTTATCATTTGTAACAAAGATTAAGATGGTAATTGAAAAAAAAAAGTATGTACTTAGAATATTTTTGTTTGTTCCATGACAAGATAAAAATGCAGAAATATTTAAAGTTGTATTACAACAAAATACAAAGACAATAAATTTCTTATCACAGAAAATATTTTTAAATCAATATGAATATTTTAAATTTTTTATTTATAAAACAAACCCATGTTTTCATAATATCCCAAATAACATCTTGTGGTGCATCAGTTTTGATTGATGTAGGAGAACAATGAGAAATTGAAACTTTATAACCAGCATTTAGAAGAGCAGACCTACAAATTTTGAAATAAACAATTTTCTGAACATTGAGGTTAAAACATTTGTAACATATTTTATATATAAACTATAGTAACGATTCTTCTTCAATAACATATTGATATAATTGCAACTTTAATACTGAACAAAAATTTAAAAATTCAATTTTAAAATCTAATTAATTATGTAAAAATATACAAATAGATTAAATAAATGATAAAAATGTTTATAGTTTGCTTAATATTGGATATTGAAATATAAATATGGAAAAATAAAGCATTTTTATTCAAGTAAATTTTTCTTCCTACAATATTTAATTTACATGTAATATTATCAATAAGTTGTAAGATAAATTGAACATACAATAAATTATATTTTTTAAGACAGAGTAAAATTTTAGATGCTTGAAATTATTATCAATTTATTAAGAAAAAATTTACCTGATTTCTATATTTGTTGGTGAGACAACATGAAGGATACTGGAAAGGTTTTCAATTTTGTGATATAGAGGACAGTCTTCCAGTTCCTAAAAAATAAAAATGGAAAATAGAATATGACAGAATTGCCAAATTGAATAATTTCATTTTATTAAAAAAAGTTTAACAGGAAATACAAATGCATCATAATAAGTCAATAGTACAACCACGTTAAAATTTTGAGAACATTAATATTAAGTATAAAACATATTCATATTATAAAAACACTAGAAAAAACTTAAATAATTTTGAAATTAATATATTTTGTACTTTGAAGAAAAAAATTCATTATTGAAAAATTGTGATATATTAAAATGAAAATTGACAACTGTAACTACTTTTAAAAATGCTAAAATATTTTAGAGAGAAAACAGCTAGCAAAATTTAAATTTTGAAAAGGAAGTTAAGAAATTTGTAAAAAAAAAGTTACAAGAAAATATTACGAGCAACAAAACAACTTCTTCAGAAAAAAAGAAAAAGAGGACAATGATTTTTTATAAAATATTTTTGAAATACATTTATACTTTTGCACACATGATAAAATTACTAAAGAAAAATCAGATGTTTTATTTCCCAATGAATTTACTTTATCCCTTATTATTAAACACAAATTCCAATTTATTTTATACAGAAGTATGAAAAATTAATAATTTTTAAATCATAATTTAAAAAAAAAATGTTGCTTAGGTACAAAAGCAGGTAATTAAATATGTGGTCTAGATGTTTATTCTCCAAGCTATTTTTTTTCTTGCAAATTTTAAAATGGATTAAAATATTTTTTCCTTTAATGTCCCTAATTTTATTATTTTGAAATTTCAGAAAAGCAATAGAACCATAATTTTCCCAACTATATCAATAACTATTTCTGTTGGGCAAAATCACCATTTGTTTTACTTTTAAAAATCAACACAATATTGAATAATCCATTTTTAACTGCACCAACAGTAGCAAACATAAAATTTTGAAATTTTTAAAGAAAAGAATTTTTTTTGAACTTTTATACCCATGCACAAAATATGCATATACATAAATTGTTTTATTCCTCAACAAAATTAACATAAAACTTTGTTTAGGAATCCAACAATTATATTTTTTTAATCATAAATATAAGCTATAATAAACAAGTATATAATAACATAAAATAAAAAAATATAAATTAATTTTTCATGGCAAATAAAAACAGACATGTATTTATTGTAGCCATTTATCATTATATAAATAATAAGTGACAAATATATACTTAAATAAATAACTTAAATTTAAGTTAACAAAATATATGGCACAAAGATACAATATAAAGAAAAATAAGTACTGCAAATCTATTTCTTGAATTTAAAAAGTTAAATTTTTTTTAATTTAAAAAGCTCAAAGCTCACTTTCTACACATTATAAGAGGGAATTTTTTCAAACAATTAGACATAAAAAACTCTGAGCATTTTTTATTTGATTATTTTTAATAACTGGAAGCGGGTGATTAATTTAATAAAAAGAATTTTCTTAATTAATTTTTTTGAAAAGTAACCTTTTTCTTTGTGCTTCTAGTTAACAAAATATTTTTTGAATTTGCACAATGTTTGATATTTAAGCACACAATACATATTATATTTTATAGTTAATTACTGATCAGAATTTTAATATTTGTATTGTTTTTGATTTAAATATCAATTGATTAAGTCCATAAAAAATAAATGGAATCAAAAAGGATAAACTCTATTTCTATAATTAAAACCCATAAAAAATAACAATTTTAGAAATATTAATTAAATAAATTTTTTCCTAATTTGTAAAATAATTCTAAATAAAAAATTAGATCTTTTAGATTTTCTACTACATAAATTTTACGTTATGGCAAAATTGTTGATCATCTATCACACTTTAAAACTTTTTGCTTTCAAATTAATTTGACAATACCATTAAAAGTATAGCATTTTAGCACACGGCAATATAACTTGACAATTCATTTCAAATCATATATTGTGCATACACAGATATTGATGCAGAATGTTCCCTGAACAACATAAACAGAAATGGGTTTAGAATATTTACCAATTACCACACATTTCCTAATTTTGAACCACAGTTAACTGATGAAATTGTACCCGAACTGGGGCACACTTTTTTTTTTAAATCCCTGCTATATCAGTGGATGTCAGAGGTTAATGCGGCCCAATCCACAGAATTTTAGTAAACCACTGAAAGAGAATGTGGTCATCCCCCAAACAGCTCCTCACTGGAAGTGATTCTTCACTTTAGTTATTGTAATAAAAGCTAGCTGAAACTTCTAACATGTTGAGGCTTCATCTATTATACAGCCAAGTTGTATAAATAGGAAGATATTATCACTTAATTTACAGTAAAAAATTTCGAATTGTTAGAATTCTAAGGCCATATGATTATTTGACTCACAACCATGGTACATGGCCCACATAGTATGGCACTATATTATACCAACTGTTATGATAGTTTAAAAGAAGCAGTAACAATTAATAGGGTAAAACAGCAGAAACAATTAAACCTTTTAAAAAACTTTGTGAACTGACAGCCACATTTTTAAAAGAAAGTTTTATTAAGCATTTTAAAGAAATTTAAAAACATTGTGAAAAATTAAGATAAAAAAAAAATGAACAGCTAAGAACTTGTATTTATGAAAACTACAACTCTCAATTTATTTAGTTATTATTTATTAATTTTTTTGGTACACAAATTGTATCATCAAGTTAGATTGGACGTGAAATAACACTAAAAGGGAAGATATTTCATTCCAAAAACTTAATTATATTCTCCCTCATTGATTGTACTTGTTATAGAATAAACAATATGTAAAAGTTTGAGATTAGAAATTTAAAATTTTTAATTGCAGTATATTTGTCAACTTATATAAAAGATTCCAGAAATTTTATATTATGTTTACTGACAGAAATGTTTTTGGAAAAAATTAATTTTCGCATTGGAAAATTTATAATCACCCTACATTTTGTAAGAATTTTTGAAATTTCTTTAAATTTTATGACAGTTATTTTTCAATGAGTGATTCATATCACTTTGTAAGTAAATGAAATTTTTTGTTCATTTTTCTTACATTAATTCATAACCATACATTAATACATATACTTTCCTTACTTTAATTCCTTTTGTAATAATATTCAACCATGAGAATAGGTATTTTTATATTTTTAAATATTGCTCATATATGTAGAAAATAATAAGCAATAAACAAAAAATATCTCAACTTAAAATATTTAATTTTTTTAGCACTTTGTAAAATAAAATCATTTAAAAAATACAGAAAAAATTAAACATCTTAAAAGTGAATGGCAGAAGAATTTAATTAGAAAATGCCTTTGACATGCATATGATAATTTAATGAAATTCACTGTACCTCCATGATAACATGCAGCATTCCTAACATACGTTTAGCTGTAGTATAACAGTCAACTTCAGATTCAATTGACTGTATTGTTTTACGAATGAATTCTTTATTATGTAATTTTTCTGACCATATAGGACCACAAACCTAAAAAAGATACAAAAAAAAAAAAAAAAAAACTCATAAATCAATATATTAGTGTCAATTATCCATTAACATAATTCATTTTTTTAATCATTTATTTTAAAAAATATAATTTGCTTAAAGTAATTGAAGAGGTATCTCAAAATAATAGATTTCTTTCTAAAAACAGATGCTAATTTAGCAACATTTCATGATTAAGTAATGAAACAGTCAAAAAATAATTACTTTATAAGAATGGCCACAAATATTGCATTTTGTATTAACTGATGGTCCAACAGCAGGAGAAAATTTTTGGCTACAATTAAAAAATAACAATACATAAAAATAATGTATTATAATTAACTTTTTATTATTTTGAAATGATAAAAAGTTGCTTGTAAAGTGTAAAAGGTATAGATATTTCACATATCATTTATACTCTGAAAGAAAATTTCATATACTGGAACAAAACTTAATTTAACTAATTTTTATTAAAAAATTTCAATAAGCATTAAATTGAGTGACAGTAAGCAACAAAATTTTTTCAATTAGTTTTAAATTAATAAATAAAGTTTATTGTTTCTTTTAAGAAGTCTGTTACATTTAATGTAAGAAATCAACTCAATTATTTTTCTGGAATTTAACAGACTACACAAAAGATAGCAGGTGGACATTATGAAAAATTTGATTTCTAATAATATAAAAAAAATTGTTAAAAATCAAATCTTTCACACAAACAAAATACTTTATTTCAGTCAATTTTTAAAACGGTTGAAATTTTCATATAATATTTACAATATTTCTCATAAATGGAATTAGTATCAGCTAAGAAACCAAAATTTTCAGATCAAGTACCAGAATAATATTTATATCTAATAATATTTTATAAAAATATTCATACCCTTTTTCAGTTTTAACTTGCATTCCTAAGGGTTGTAGGTAAAATGCTCCACATCCATTACATGCATAAACCATGGATAATTTACTATAAAGTAAATAAAAATTAAGATTTTGGATGAAGAAGTATTTACATAGGTTTAGAAATAGATTAAATAGTTTAACTTTAATAATAACTAAGTACATAATTTTTTTTATCAAGAATGCAGTGCAAAAATTTGATTTATAATTTTTTTTTTAAATATAACCACAAAGAATTTCATAAAAGAGAAAAATAAAAAAGGACTCCAGGTATATATATATTCTAAAATGTTAACCTTTTCAGATGGTTTATGCTTGTTTAAGATATCCTAAATGGACAGAGAAGAAACAAACATATCCTACAGGAAAGGAATTTTGCATTGTTAACTTTGGAATAAGCCACCAAAAAGTTTAAATAGTAACATTGTAATTTTAAGTAGGTTTTTAGATGATTACGTAAGCTGTTGTATAGGTAATTTGAAATGCAAACCTCTGGAAATAGACCACCAAGTCTAAAGGTCTTCTGCCTCTATATTAAAAAGATCCACCTGCTTGCTCAGTTAAATAATATGCAGGCTTCAGGCAAGTCAGACTTCAACCTTTGGTGCCTCTAGGTCATTTACCTCCCAAAATTGCTTTTCACAGCCTTTATTATGATGAGCACAGAATCATGGATTTGATGTCTATGTTCACCAAGTGAGATAAGACAACAACTGTCATATTTATTAAAACTAACATTTTAATATCTTTCCCTCATGAAAATATTATATTATCAGAAAATAATTTTGTTTTTCCTGAATGAAGAATATAATTGTAATTTTATATGAAATTCATACTCAAACTAAATAGTCATGATCAATTTGAACGAATGTGAGTAGGCTTTTTAGGAAACATTTGATTCTATATCATAGTTATTGCTACATACATTATAAAATATGAAAAATTGAAAATATTTGACATAGATCATTTTCTTACTACTGAAAAGGCAAAAGTGATGTATTTTTAGAACACAGAGCCGAAATTGTTTGTGAAATTTCCTTCTAGAAATTTTTAAATTGAAGATGCACTACTTCTAAGCAACTGTTTTTGATGAAAGCAAAATAACTAAACTAATGAATAATTTTTGTGAGATCATGAAAGATTAAATATGTTAAACTCAACCATTTTATATTATCTCATATGACCTGGTTTAATTTCATTACTTGATATTTGTGTTCCATAAATTTTTACAAAAAAAGAATTTGCTCAGTTGTTTTGATTTCTATTTTTCACTTATTCCTTAGACAAAAAAGAAAAATTAATTTTTGAAGCAAATCACACACAAAAAAAAAGAAAAGAAATGAGTTAAACACAGTAAAGTTAAATGTAAGGAAGGTTTGAATAAAAGTGAAGAACCAGTTCAAAACATACAAAGGATAGCTACTACTGTTTTATTAATGAGATTTCAGAAAATCGATATTCTATACTGTTCTTAAATGGACAAACTGAATGATTCATTCAAAGTGAAAGATAAAAATTGACTAGGAGAGATAGTTTTTAATGATAATGAGATAACCCATTCAGGTTTGAGAACTCACCAAAAGTTTTACAGTATGATTGGGACATATTACTATATTTACTATAATCTCCAGAAGTGGTACCTATCTTTGAATTATTACTATTCTGATCTCTACAAAATAATTCAGATGGCAATATCTTATTTTTTCAAGGACATCAAGGACAAAAATGACACGCATAATAGTGTTTCGTATACAAAAAATTACCGCCAAAAAATATCAAGTATATAATATTTATAGAAATTAAATCTTTAAACACTGAAAAATCATCTTCGATTCTTAGAAAAAATTTCTTTCTGAAATATCCAATGTATAAAAATATTATTTACCTTTAGTAATAATTTATATAAGTAGCTATCATATTTTTGCAAAATTTTAACTGCTAAAATACATTAACAAATTTCAAAATTAAGAAAAACAATAACTACAATAAAAAAGAACAAAATTTAATGACTGAGGGTGGAAAATCTTGATGAACAAAGTTTGTTGTTATAACAAGTTAAAAACATTTTTTGCAATTTATTGTTTTTAAAAATAATACAGATAAGTTATTAAAAACTATTATGCATAAATGGAATTTTGAATTCTAAAATATCCATATTTTCAAAATAAAAATTTATGAACTACATAAATTAAATGAATTATTAATTTTTATTTTAATTGAAATCTTTATATAAAAATAACGTCAGGAAACAGTTTTTTTATATGAATTTATTTTCAATATTAATAAATAAGTGTTTTCAGAGGAAAACTCTACTAGCAAAATATAATGTGCTTAAAAAGGTAAAAATTAAACAAACTTAATTTTATTCTACAATTACGGAAAAATTTTGGTAAATCTTACTTTTTATTTTATTTTACCTATGTTTATTTGAATTCAAACAGTTAAGAAAACTAACTAGATAATCCTCCAAAAGTGTTTATCAATTCAACAAATTCATGTTGTGATTAACAATTGTTTATTAAATCAGTTGTAATGCTAATTATTAAACTTGTTTTTTCTTACATGCAATTTTAGATTAGATTTTAAAACAACAGCATATATTTTTTTATCAGTTACATAATAACAAATTGATGCAACAGGTTGATATGCTCTTTGACTTCTGCCGTCCTGTATGTTGCCTTTTTGACATTGCAATCTGATTCAATATTCTAAAGATTTTTTGTATCTATCTTACAAAAAACTATGCATTCTCCCATGTAACCTGTGGATTTTGTATTAATTTCTAAACATTCCTAACCTTTAAAACCATTGCTCAAGCATCACAAAATATTAATAATTGAATTATGCAATTATTTAAATATTAACTATTTATTTTCTATTATCTTAACATTCATGTTTATAAAAAGAAATTATAAATATATTTTTTTGAATAAGAAATTATGAGGTATCAGATATGTTAAATTATATACAAGAAAAAATTATTGTGCACTTTTGCATCATTCTCACAAAACCCTTTCTTAATGATATATAAAATGCCATTTCATTTCATGAGAATTAAATATAAATACATAGACTTTCATTTTGATAAATAATTTTTCAACATATCATAATATAAAATGTACATTTCCAATGATGAAATAATTATATTTGTAATAAATTGTAGAGGAATACTTTTATTTTAAATATAATATATTTTTAAAAATTTTACATAAAATTATAACAGATCCAAGCAAGACTGAATTCAATTTTTTTAAATTTAAGTTTAAATATGGCCTTTAATTTTAAAGGCATAAATTTTATGCAATTGTATAAAATTAAAATCTTGTATAGTGTATGGCTTAATTTCATAATTTTATTTACAAGAAAAGAGCTCAGTTGAAATAATTTATTTTAAAAACAGTATGATAAATTAAAAAAATTCTTTTTAGAAGACAAAATTATGATACTGTTATGAAATAAAATAATATTCTGAAATTTATGAAAGTAAAAAATTCACATTAGAATATATATATATATATATATATATATATATATATATAACTTACCATACACTTTGTTTCACAATTATTGGGCTTGTAAATATTCGAACAAAAAGTCTTACATAGAAATCAGCACTTAAAGATAATATGGGTTCAATATATCGTCCATATCTATTTGCATGTGATTCAATTGCTTGAAGTACTATTCTCAAGGCCTAAAAATAAAAAATAAAAAAAAAAATAAAAAAAATTCTTAAGATTAAAATAATAGCTCAGCTTATTAAAATTTATTTATATTTACACAAACAGCCTGAATTTTGTAATGCAGATAAATATTGAAGTCCAAATTAATAATTATTGTGAAAAAATCTACACATTAAAAGTACTTCATAAAATTAAAGTTCTTTGTAATATTAATAATTTGGTGTAGTTTATCCAAAACTTAAAGAATTTTTATTAATAACTTTTAAAAATTCAGTTCTATTTAATCTTGCAAAAGATACAAAAAATAGCAATCCAGAAAATATTTTATGACTAATCTGTGAATATTATATTAAAAAAATTCAATTTTTGTATATTACAAAAATACATAAAATTAAACTTGTCAATTATGGCAATATAATAACATACTGGATGGTCATTAAACATTTACAGAAGTAATTTCTTCTTTTACCTTTATTTTAACAATGTAGTGTCTTACTCACAACCCACCAGTTAAAAGCATTATTGAAAGAGATGCAATCCTTCTCACTGTGAAAAATTGTAACGCCTGGCAAATAATATGTTCTGGAGTGATTACAATTTAATGCACAGAGAAACCTTAAAATTAAAAAAAGGTTCATACAATAAGTATATTCTATGACTACTGATCTTGAATAATGCAACTACTCATATATTCTAAGCATTCGACAGAGCTCACAGGTTCTTTGTGGATCTACTTGTCCACTGAATTTTGATGATCTCTTGGTTCATTTGATGTTAGATATGAATGTTTGTAAGAGTTACAGGAGTAAACAACAGATTTGTACAACTGATTTATCTATCATTGAAAACAAGATACCCTGGTGATTCATGGTTATATGTCTTTACAGATAGATCCATGTTTAAAGATGAAAATAGAACGGGATTCATTTTTATATTGGCCATCTTGTCTGACTGTATTTTGTCTTTCCAATCTATTGCAAATAGCCAATAAGCATATAATATACACATTTTGCAATGCAGACATATCGCAAGATATCTGTGTTTTTCCAGTGGATTCCAGATTCCCTTTCTTTCCATTCAGTAAAATTATTTATTAAATGAAACAAAATTAATAAAGCTGCTAAAATAAAGCAGAACGCATTGTGTGATTCTTCCAGATAGCCTTGGGCTTTACTGATTAAGGGATATTATAAGGGGCCAGAGACTATTCTTGATTTTCTTAGAAGTGCAAGTGTGACACTTTTTTACCTTTCTATGACTGTTTGCTGGCATATTTATATTAGCTTAAACTTAGGAGTTCTCCCTTAATGTGTAAATAAGATCACATTTTTTATGCTAACCATCTTGACTCATGTCATACATTTGCATTTTTAAAATGTCCTGTTCAGATATATTGGAAGGCCAGGAAACAAATGCCAACATAGCCCATTTTCTGAGCATTTGTAATAAATTATTTTTTCCCTCTTACCTATATAATATATAATCATAAGAAAATAAATATAACCATAAGAAAATATTTTATCACACTTTTAGTAATATAGAAAGCCTACTAAATAATTTTGATATTTAATTTTTAGATCATTAGCTGTGGCTAATTTAGTCACTATAAAAAATATTAAATTCTAGTCATAATAACATTTTTTTAACCACATATCATACTTTAATATTAATTACTAACAAGATCTAAAATATCCATACTGTTAATCCATAACTGATTGCCTTAGTAAACTTGAACAGATTGTTTGAACAACTCTATTTCTATAATCAAAATCCATTAAAAGTTATAATTTTATAACATTTGCAAAATGCAAATTACATTTATTGACAAAATGATAACTTTAAGAATTAGATAATTTACAAAATCTAAGATTTTCAATCGTTATTATAAAATTTCACTTTTAAGTGAAACCTCTGTACTATACAGGCATGTATTAATTCTAGTTCCTTTAATAAAAATTCAATTTGATCATTCAACTTTAACTTTTACTTAGCACTTTTGATTAAGCAAAATTTCTAATATTCATGGCTATTTTCACAAATCTAGAAACATATAATTATTAAAAGTCTATTTAAGACTTACTTTAAAATTTTTTTTATAAAATTTAATTAACTTAAATGGATAATTTAAGTCATTGAAAACAGAATCGAACTTAATTAAAAGCAAATGGAATTATGTTTCAAAAATCAGAAAATTGGCTTTATATAGGTTTTGATCTCAATTTTTGAAAATGAAATACATTGAAGCATATAAATGTTTCTGCCTTTTAGTTCATATATTCAGCATACTTCTTACTATTTACTATGTTTGACAGCAAGACTATAAAGATGGCTATAAATATTTTTAACTGGTAGAATTTTGAGTTCACAAGATCATCTGATAGAAATTTTCTTATAAAAACAATATAGTATCATATAATTAATATGATACTATTTGATATCAGATATAATGACACTAAAATGAAAACAGCAAAAAATGTGAGGGTAAAACAGCAGAAACAATATATAATCTTTTCTGAAAATAGGTCATCTCTGATTGCTTCATTTTTAAAGGAAATACTGAATATTAGTAGAAGTTTAAAAGGGATATAAGGAATGTTGTGAAGAAAAAGGATTTAAGGAAATTTAGAAAGTCTGCACTTCCTAATGACTATTTCGTAGAGTTAAATATTAAGGATATTAATAGAATCATCTGTATATAATATCAAAATGCAATGTGTGAAAATAATTTATGTAATTAATTTGAAATAAAAAATATCAAATAAATAATATGATGAAAATATCATACTTCATATAAAACTATTATCACCTTTTCTTCAACAAATCAGATATTATAGGCAGCCGAACAAGTAAAAACAGTTGAATGGCTTTTTTTTTTTCAGACAACTACAACATATTCCTTACTTTCAAGAAAGTTCTACATACATAGAATGGCATATTTACATTTACAAAATAGAAAAGTCAGATAATTTCTGACATATATGCGGACACTTTTATTGGATGCACAACATTTAACTCCTGTTGCTTAACAGCAGTTAGAGCTGAAGCTAAGCATTTCCCTCAAAAGAAAATATTCTTACTATAAAGCAACATTATAGAGACAAATTTCAATTTAACACTAAACATAAAATGTTTTACCATCAACTGAATAAAAAAAAAGAGCACAAAACATTTTTCATTTAATAACTTATATGCAAGATATTTTCCATTTTCCTAGATTGGAATTTCACTAACAAATGTTTAGTATTTATCGCTAAAGATACAGCACAAACAGTTAATATGGGGATTCCAATTTTCACTTCAGAATTGAATTATATATGAAGAACTTGTTATAAAACATATATCTAGCACTAAATTATAAGGAAGTCTGGTTGATTTTACAAAATGCATATTTTTAAAGCTGTAAATCCACAAAAGTTAAAAAAAACTTACAGCGTAAAAATAGATATCAGTATAATAATACACAGAGCTAAATCCTAGTAGTCAGTAAGTATGCTAAATAAGCCAGGACTATAGATTACTGCGCCAAAATGGATTCTTTCAAATGATGACTTTCAATTTGTGCATGGATAATCTGTTCTGCTGTGACATTGCAAATTCCAATAACACAAGAATTTCATTGGAATTTTAAATAGTGTACTGAACATGTACCATGTACATGTTCTTTATATAAGTATAAAATAAAATGTTCTTATAATAAAAATATTTTAATTTTTCATTCTTTTCCTTTTTGAGGTTGAATATTGAATTGAAGTTAAATCTTTGCCTTCTTCCACCTAAAAAAAGCTGAATTTATCTTTTTCCAATTGGATATTATCATTAGAAGAATAAATTATAATTCTAAAAAAATTTAGTATTATACAAAATTACTATGAAATTAACAACCTTTAATAGAACTATTTGTATATTATTGACAGATAATGTCATAATATCATTATTTTTCATATTTTATTTTTATTTAGAATAATTTTTTTTCAGAGCAAATCAAAGTTTCACGCTAAAAAATTTAAAATAAATAAATAAATAAATAGTTTTGCGAAAATAACTTTACATATTTAAAGATTGATATAAGACTTCTTCCAATAAGTTAAGGCTTTTTTGATTGTAAAAATATTTTTTTATAGTCCTTCACATACACACAACAACTTTATATCCTTACATTTTTTCTGATGTTATTTGGCATGTTAATCTGATTACACATTTTACACATTATTAAAGAAAAATGTTAATATACAAATATAGGTAAACAACAATGGCTCATTGTAATGGAAATTTATAATTATTCCAGAGCCAAATAAATGTCATCTGGCATATTAGTCTCATTAACATAATTTTAACAGTATCAATGAAAAATGTTAATTTGCAAATGAAAGGTGAATAACAAACTATCAATTATGAAAATAAAAGTAGAATATTTTTACAAATTTATTTTCTTTTAACTTAACACTTAAAGGTGAATATTTTCTTCATTCTTTTAAAAAAATGCCTTTAGACAGAATTTGATTAAATAAAATGTATAAATTGGAAGCTAAAATTACATTTCAAGTATTAACAATGCTTTAAAACATGCATCTAAAATTTTATGAGATATTACTTGTAATTTGAATGAAGAATTATGATATCTTTTTTTTAATTTTAAAACATTTTTCAAAATAGACAAAAAATGCAAATATTAAAATTTAAAGTAATTATAAATAACAAAAAATTAAATATACAAAATGATAATACCATCTCATGAGAACTGGATGATTTAGCAGAAATCGAGCCATATTTTGCATGACATGCTTCAATCCCATTCCCACATAAGATAGCCATATCGGTACATGTTACCATTAAAAGACCTAAAGATAAAAATAAAATTATATTCATCTAAAATTTGAAATTTTTTTTATATTGGATATTATAGTGAACTTATATATAAAAAAATATGCACCATCAGTGGAACGTGTTTAAATAGTACTTGAAGTACAATGTACAAAAAAATGACTACATTACTTTTTCGAGCAAATGATTGTATAAAACTTGGTTAATTAACTTCTTACTATGAGATTTTTTAGGACATGTTTCATACCTTGTAAATATTCACATATTAAATAAGAGATCAATGATGATATATGATGACAGCCGAATTCGATATCAAAATATTAAGTTACATTATTGCATCCTTTTATATAAGCATTTAAAAAGTAATCATAAATAACTTTCAGGGTTTGTTAAGTCAGCTATATTTTTTCAAATACATAAATGATTTTAATTATTTACAAATTAAAGAAAAATTTATATTATAAAGAATTTATTCATTATCTGACTAAAAACTGAATTGCATTATAAGATATAAAACGTAATCTTTTAAAATATTATTCTGCTTTGTAATTATATTTAGTTGACAACTATTTTAAAAAAAAATTAGAACCATAAAGAAAAGGCAATTATGTGATATAGCAAGAAAATCATGCTAAGAAATTGTAATTTCTTTCTTAAAAATTGTAATGTTTGAGCTTATAAAAATAACTTTTATCATTTGATCTTTTTATACTGTGGACATTAATTTTCATTTCAAACAATATCTAAACATTTATATTAAATGATATCAAATAGATTTACTTTATTATTTAAAATAAGTATATTTCCTACCCCCATCCGTAACACACTGTACAGCTGAATCTAAGAAGGGAGAAGCTGTTCCATAAGGATCCAGATCAACTACATCAAATCTAGTTCTGGACCAGCGATTTTTATACATGAGTAAACTAAATGGAAAGATTTATATAAATACCCATAAAAATTTTTCCTATTATGTAAAGAAATGTTAACAAAAAAATATAAAAAATGAATAATACAATTAAGAATGCAGCTTGAATCATTCAAAGTAAGTAATTGTTAAAAAATAATTTAAGTTATCAGTAAAATCTGAATTTAAAAATTTGAGTGCAAAATAATTCATATTTATATTTTTTTCACTTACGATGCATCTTCATTAACTGGTTGTACAACATCTTCAACATTGTTGTGTTTAATATTTCTTTCTATACTTGAAAATGCTTGCATATCTCGATCATTTGCAATAATGTGCTTTAAATTTGGAACTTCTTTAGCAAAGCGAATAGACCTCAATCCTGATGCTGCTAAGGCTTCTAATATTCGTAGATTTGGCTAAAATAATGAAATAATTGTGTAAATAAAGTTATAGATATTACTATAATAAACAATATTTGTTCTAAACAGACATTTGTTAGAATTTTTTTCTTCAATTATTTGATTTTTTAAGAACATGTTTTCAGATTTATTTTAGTATTAGTTCAAAATGGTTAGCTTTTTAAATATAACTAACAGCAGAAGTACTTTTTAGTAATACCCATAACTGTAAAATGTCTTAAAAATTAAAATGTTTCTGAACTTTGACTTTATTAGTTTTTAGTGTAGAACTGAGAAATGATATGATGATAAATCACAATGATTATGGAAAAACAGTGATTGTAAAATTTCATTGCGGTAAGCATAGTAGATACTTTTTGCTAATATACAGCAAAAATGAGCTAGGTGAGGCATTATTCCAAAGATAACTGTTACAAAAATATTAATATTTTTCTACTTTTTATTTTCTATAACTCATAAATATAAAGTATATAACAAAAACATAAATTATATTCATATAAATTCCCATAATCAAGAAAAAGAGTCCAAAGAAGACTTAAAATATCACCACAATAATAAACGTATCCATTGCAACTGCTGGTAAATATTTGTTAAACAGCATGTTTCTTCTGCGCTAGCTATTTATGTTAGCAATATTATTTTATACACAACATAATATTGCTATATATAAAATAGCCTGTGATGCAGAAATCAACATATATTAAAATTTAAAATATTACAGAAAGCATAGGAGATAATATAAATAATTTAATATATATGTTGTTTTATTAAGTTAAAAACATAATATCCACTAATTTATCTTCATTTATTTTATAATTAGTTTACAAACTATTTAATAAATTTATTGCCTATTTATATTATTTAGTTTATTATTATTTATACAAGTCTTTACCTAATTTAATTAATTTTATATAAAATTAAAAATTACACAAGTCTATTGCTACAAAAATAAGAGTATTATTATGTTATTCATAAGGCTCCTTGTAATGTTTGCAATATTAGGTAATACTTAACGTGCAGAACACAAATGCCATGGAGAATACCTTTTTCATGTTCTACTCTGAAATGAAGGTAGTCTAAATTAGTTGAAGAAAGTTGGAGTCGAGAATAAACCACTCTGAAGTGATTGACTTACTGTGGGAATTAGTATATATGATAATATAATATAACTTAAAAATGTTACAGTATTTAATGCATAGAAAAGAAGGCAGATTGTAGGTGGTATTCAAATTGAAATAAAAATTTTCCTCTAAAAAAATCACCAATTATTAAAATGATGGAAGAGGTGAGAACAGACCAGGAATTGCACAGTTAAATGTCTGCAAAAAAGATAATAATTTTAGAGTATCTTCTATAAATAGTCCTCCAAATGCAAATTGGATTTTGATAGCATTGACATTAGTAACAAAGCAATATCATATGTGATTTCAGTCTTCATTCTTTTGAATGAAATTTAGTGATAACATTGTAAGAACTTGAGAATAATTTATAAACTCAAGTTATAGCTTCAACTAATATATAAATCTGATATTGATAAAATATATAAGTAAAACTTAAAATTATAGGCTTTTCTGTAAGAAATCTGAGTCTCTTTCACAAAAACCTTATATTTGTAGAAAACCAAAGAAATTCTGGAACTTCTCAAAGGGGTAAAATAAAGAAATTTTACTTACATTCTTGAACACATATTTTCAGATTTAAATGTTACTAACTTATCTATTAAATCAGAAAATAAAACCTTTTATGATGCAATTCTTAAGACTGTCAGACAAACTATTCCAAGTTGTAAAGCAAAATGGGCAATTTTTTTAAAAATGAAGAGAGAGGCACTACTGAAAGATAGGATGAGGCTATAATGACAAATGATTGTATGGAAAATGTTTTAGAGTATGAAATCTTATCTAAAGATTTGGAAACAGATATAAAAAAAAAATATCATTTTATTCAAATTTAACTATGAAAAGGACTGCAATAAATTGAATAAATTTGTGCCAATATGCATGTACACATATGTTATACATGTAGCCACCAAAATATCCTTTTATTTATAATAAATAATTTAGGATTAATATATAGATAATACTTTTGTTGCATTCTTCTCTTAACAATAAAAATTTAACAAATTATTAGTTATATGTGTCATAAAAGTACATAAATAATCTTTTAAAAGGTAATATTAATAAATCAGCAGAATACCTATTTTGATATTATTTTATTTTACAGGAGCTTTCAAGTTATTGACAAAACAAAAGAACAAAAAAGCCCATAACCAGATTGCATGATTAATTTTATACATTATATTGATATTTATTTAAAACGATATAAAAGTACTTTCTCATTTTTTTAAAATTTGCCTTATTGACATAAATTTTATTTTAATTTTCTACTTAATTATAATAATAACAATAATAGCAGATAATATAATAGCAATAATTATTATTATAAACAATAATATCCAATATAGTATCCCTTATCTCTTTAAAATAAAGAAAATCATTTCAAATTTTTTAATTATAGCTAAAATAGAAAAAAAATGGAAAAATTTAGCATAAATTATATTGTAATAGCTATTAAAAACTGCATTACATAATATATACAGAAATAAAAATTCTTAAAGAAACAGAAATTATTTTTAAAATGGGTGGCATAAGCAATAATGATATTTTACTGGTAAAGATTTGATATAAGCAGTTGAAATTCTTAGCAACTTCTCAGAATATTTATTAGATATTTTATATTCTCAGAATATTTATTAGTCTCAGAATATTTATTATAAAATATTAGAAAAGCAAAAAAAGGTAAGGATTTTTTTCCTTTTCTAATATTTTACTTTCAAAAGTTTTCTAAATGTAATTTTTCTTAAATATTGACATAAAGTTTAAATAAAAGATTGTCAAAAATGTATATAATAAAAATAATAAGAAAAACATGACTGATTGCTTTTCATGTATTTTTCACAAAAAATATGCCAAAATATATCAATATATAAGTGTATAAGATCACTCAAAAATTAACAAATTGCTTATAGGTATATAAGGAAAACAAATATTTTACTAAATGATCATATTGGCAGTTTTCAATTAATTTTGAAGACACAGATATACGAAGATTTAAGTCTAGCGATAATAAAATTATATGAAGTATATTGCATTAAGTTCTATGCACAATTTTTTTCCTCTGATCAATTTTATTTCTCAAATTAAATATGTAACAAGACTTTATGTTAAATTAAACATTTTCAAAATGAACCTCAAAATAATAATAAAGGTTTGGAATTTGTGAGGGTTCCCTTTTTGTTTCAATTAACATTAATTTACTGTGTGGTAATTTGAATATTGTTATCAATTTTTAGGAATATATTATTTATATGTACTATACAGTTATTATATTTTAGCTGAAGGTTTGAAATAGTTAATCTGCTTTTGGAAAAATATTTCTTAATGTATTATGCTGTCCACAACTTCAATGACCAGAAACATTCAATGTGCAATAAATATTTTTCACTATGATAATTAAAAAGTATTATTCTAAAATAAAGCTGAACATGTTATTTGAAAGTAGCAAGAAAAATATGTGCAATGCAAAAGAAAAATCCAATTTGGACATTTTAAAACCAAGAAACAGAAAAACACATAATATATAATCATATTATTATATATGATAACAATAATAACATGCAAAAACTTAAAAATGATGGAAGTGTAATTTTTTAAATATGATAAATTAAACAAAGTAAGTTTAATTTCTAAACAAAAATATTAGAGAATATTGGCTTTAACTATGTTGTTACTTAAAATCCTTCTCAGGGCAGAAAATACACTTGAAATAATCTTGATGAAAAAATGTTCAAAAGTTTAATCTTCCATTCAGCCCTATGCCACATATGTTCAGATAAATATACATCATTTCTCAGTTTACATGACTTTCATAGTTTTTCAAGCAAATATACAATGACACAAATTTTTGTTACTGTAAAGAATTTTATGATTTTCATAAAACTTTGAACAGTTGAGGGCTTAGCATGTGTGGTTTAAAAAATAAATAGAATTTATTTCTCAAAGCAAAAAACAATGATGCACATCAGAGTCTTTTTAAGTAAATCTTTATGTCTATGTAACAATCATTTATAAAGAATACAACAGTACAGCTGAAAGTTTCTTATAGAAAATCAGAAATTTTTCTTTCACCCACTGTAAAGCCTTACGTAAAAACTATGTCAAAATGCTGGTAAATGAATTCTCAACAACAGCACTGACTTAATAATTTCTTTATAATTAAATGAGCAATGAATTTTTTTTTATTCTAATCACTTTTTTTAATGGATTAGAAAATAATATAACTTAAATTGAAAACATATTTATGAACTGTTTATAGTATTAGCTTTCTATGTCTTGGTTTTTCAAACACATGTTGCTATATCTACAAGATAGTATGAGAATATTTCCAGAAAAAATTTGAGAAATAATGAAAATTTCAACATGAAATTATAGAATGCCTTTAGCAATTTAATTATGGAGAAATATATCTGAGATGATAATTTTTCGCCCAAAACTATCTGTGATGCTAAACTAACACATCTTGGTAGTTATGATATGCAGACATCTTTAAGGACTTAATTACAATCTTATTTTAAAATAACATGAACAAGTCTCTAGCCTTGTTTCTCAAGCTTGTCTGGCACTTTTTTACAATTTAAAATTATCAAACATTTGTATAATATTTAACGTTTCTTTTTCATTCTTATCATATAAGCAAAATATATATTTCCTTACGCTACACTTGATATTAAAATGAGTTCAAATGACAGATGGTTGATATTCAAACATCAATTATAAATTCAAAAATAAAATATTTTAAATTTCTTCAAAATATAAATGGCATTTTTCATAATATTTCTAATATCAGTTCATAAAAGCAATAATTCACTCGATAAATTTGTCACAAATTTTGTTTCCTAATTTTGTTAATTTGGCTTATTTTTGATTTGAGAGAGCTATGACCATAATGCTTATTTAAATTCTAATAAATTAATTGATGTATAGTATTTCTTAGATATTAAAAATGCAAAATATAAACATTTTAATATCTTAAAAAAAAAGCTAATTTCTGTAACAAAATGTACAAAACAATTTTTAAATCAAGCCATATAAACATAATTTGTGAAACATTGAATAAATTATAAAATTTACTTTTCATAAATTAAAGGGAAAAAAACAATGATTTACATATTATTTTATTTTTTAACTAAACTTGATTTACAACCCTCAGTAAAATACTGCACAAAAAATTGCAATACTTCATTAAAATTACTGAAAATAAATCAATCTTTTATAATATCAACTATTTGAAAAATAATTTAAATTAAATTATATAAATCTTAAAATGTAATGATTATACAAATGGAATGTTCATAAATTAATCACAATAATATTGATGAAGGGAAACCACTAATAAATCAAAAATGCATGCAAAGTTATTAATTTATTCAAAAATTATTGTTCAGCAATACAGTTCATATCATTTTGATGGTCACATCAAGAATGTTTATAATATTATAAATTGATTTAGTAATGTTTAAACAATACAATCTGCAATACATCAACTCATTCAAAATATTTTAAAAATCCATTAAAAATGATCTTTACACTTTGTTAGACTTGCAAATTTTTCATTCGCTAAATTAGTTATTTGAAATTCCATTACTTTTTAAACTAAATGAAGGAATAGATGTCTTCACATAAGAAAAACTTTCAAAAGTATTTGCAAAAAACTCTATGAGAGATATAGAAAAATACAACCTTTTTTAAATCATATGTATATAGTAAAAGCTCATCTTTTATATACACATGTATATAAAAGATTAGCTTATTATGCATATGTATATATTAACACTTAGTTAATATTGAAAAAATGCAAATATTTACTAAATTTTCTTCAGATAAATGCCTATATTTCTTCTTTCTTATTTTCAGATAATCTTCATCTTTTACAAACTCTTTTAATATGGCAATACTAAAATGAAAAAGAAAGTTGAAATTAATAGATTAAAGAGTTAAATTGTAGTTTAGGTCCCCTTCTTCGCCAATTCACGAATTTGAAGAGCTTCTTCAGGCATGCTCATTAATTATTCTTTAGTTTTAGCCTTTTCATTGGTCGCTAATTAAGTTTCACTTTGAAATAGCGGTAGAATTTTCTTTATGGCATCCGCGTTTTTGAAAACGCGCCAAGCAGGGGACCTAAAGCACATTTTCTCCGATTAAAGACTTCAAAAATTATCATGAAAATGTATAATATACTATATAACAACTAAATACTTTAAATTCTTTGCTAATCATAAAAATCTAATTTGTGAGAACCTTAAATCTCTATTAAATTCTTGAACAGGATTATAGAAAACATCATGAGAACTAGGAAATAATACTTCAGCTTTTCCTTCGGTAACAACTGTGTATGGAACTTTATCAATATACACCAATTTATTAAGAGGTTCGGGTATTTCAGGAGTCGTTTCTGAATTTGAAGTCATTTTTGGAAACGAAACTTTACAATAACGTCTAACACAAACACGTGAAATAGCTGAGAGCATGAATTTTGTTTGTTTACTTCGGCACTGGCAGCTAGAGAGTTTTCCCAAACAGGAACTAATGCTGTGCTGACACCAACTTTAATTATTTATTTTATAAAATAAATTTATACAAAAAATTTACTGTTATCTAACTTTCTATGGACTATGATTAAAGCTTATTATTAAGTTCATATGTATTTTTACAGGCTTTCAGCATATATATATATATAAGTAGTATAGAAAATACATGTTAATATCTTAAATAACAGTATTGCTAGCTTATTTTATATTTTGTTGATTTGCCTTTAAACAAACAATATTCCATATGGGAACATATTTTATATATATATATATATATATATATATATATATA
>JAPDSC010165238.1:76466-107528 GCA_026290005.1 Latrodectus geometricus
TAGAAAAATAAACAATTATAAATTTTTTGAGAATTCTTCTAGTAATACTTAATAGTTTTGTTTAATTTATATTTTAAATATATTTATATTACATATTTTTAACCTTTTTTCGCAAGTATAGTAAGCTCTCGTTTATTCAAACTTTTAATTTATGAACACTCATGATATTACAAACTATTTGGTGTACAAAATAGTCATATAGTTTTAATTATTATTCTTATTTACGAACTGAATTTTTTAAAATCTCTTTTTTTACGAACTCGTTTTCATGCATTTATTTTTTATCATCTGATTATATACTCTTATATTTTTATATTTAATGGGTCAGAAATAGATCCATTTTTTGATCGATTTGTTATTTTCGATATTTTGTTGTTTTTGTTATTTTGATCGATTTGTTATTTGAATAGATCGATTTGTTATTTATTGGAGAATCTTCGGTCTATGGGTAACTAGTTGTAACATTAAATTTTAATTAATCAGTGTTATGGATAAATAATTTTCGAAAAATCGAAAAGGCCTAAAATCAAAATTAAAGAAGACTTTGAACAACTAGTATGCACCAACATCAAATGTGATTCCCAACAGATTTTTTAAGTCTCCATGTAGAATATCTCCCACTGTATCTAACTCCCAACTTTGGATGCATTTGCGTGTAGTCAATAGTATCACATCCAAATATCGTAAGATACTTTTGGTCGGATAGTGATCATATCTAGGACCCTCCTTATGAAATTGAATTTTCAGGCGTTATGCGTTTATGAATGCATGCTTATAATGATGTTGCAGGAAAAACGATATCTATGTCATTTTGGCTTGAGTGCATTATTAAATAAACCACTGTGTAACTGATAAAAAAAATATCTGACGGTTTGAATGAAGATATGTTTTTTATCCATGAGGTTTTACAAAGAAACCTACTGCTAGCCGAAATTTCATTTCAGGACTATTTTTAATCCAGATTGGAATGAAATTTGATAGTAAGATTCATCAAATAATTAAATGGTTGAGAAAATAATAACTTTTTTACAGATGACATATGTGCACACCACAGACTAAGATACTATCTTAATCTATCTTAGACTATCTTAGTCTGTGGTGCACACACATACAGACACACACAAGGCACATATAATTCAATTTCTTACATATTTCCCCCTGTTGTATCAAAATTTTATGCTTTCAACTACTTATCAGTCTGTATCTCTAGCATCATAAAACTTAAGAACTATTTTTTCCAAAAATGATAAGAATATGTCCTAATTAAATGAAACTTAATTGATAAATGTCTATATTTAAAGCCTAGAAATTGTTATTCAACTACAATTTTGCCATATATATATATTTTTTTTTTTTATACAAATGCAGAATTTTGCCTTAAGCATACAAAATATAACTAAGAAACTGAAAATATGTTATTAGAAAATGATTTTTCAATTGTATTGCTTGCGACTTATTGATTATTCGTTCATTAATTTTTCAATTATGTTAGTGGAATTTTTGTGTGAAAATTAATACATTATATTTTTTGTTTTCATTAATTAAATTTTGCCAACTGATATTAAAAAAAATGTCCTTTGTTAGTTTGAGAATTAAGGTTATTTTGAGCGTTCTATTTTTTGCATGGAAAAATTAATTATGACATATATAGTAAATATAAAAATATCACCAAACACAAAAATTGGCATGATGGATCATTCGGCATCTATGCCAAAACGCTTTCAATATAAAGGTGGCCTCTACAATACAAGACGCAGATGTAGACAATTTTTCAAAATGTGCCTATTATGAAATTTTATATAAGTACGAAATTGTTTTTTTTTTAATGTTAATACGTAAAAGAGTCTTAATTTTGATGAATATTTTTTGCAAAATTAAAACTTTTATATAATTCCGAAATAATATATTCTTCGCAAAACAAACTTTGCAGTAAAACTATTTTTAACTATATGGAATTATATATTTTATTTGATGATTGTTTTATTGCTTAGAAACATTTTGTAATTTTTATTGCTTTTAAGTTAAATAATTACCTAAGAGATTTAATAATACAAAATAAGTAGTTTAATTATAGTTCATCTTGATATGTAATAACAAATACGGATTTTTTATATTAACGCAACTCAATTTTTCTTTTAACTAAATAGTTTTAAGTGGAAATTATTTTTAGCGAAATTAGAATTAATGAAATAAAAATGAATGAAACACACTAGAATTAGTTTTGATAAAAAATTAATTAAAATAATTTGACCAAATTAAAAAAAATGTTATTTTTCATTATCTCAGTCTCTATTAGCTCGATTCTTGTGAACTTCAGCAATGAAATTCTGGTTTGAAATTATAATGTGAATGATTGGTAAATTTTCATAAATCTTTTCTTCAAATCATATTATTTCTAAGTAATTCTATATGTTCACCACATAATAACAAATATATTTTTGCTTCATATTCAACAGATAATTTGTTGTTATTATTTTTGTAGAGCATAATTTGTACCTGTCTACCTAATTGCTATGATTGGTGAATCGTGAACAAAATTCTTGCTTCAAATCTTATTGTTCATAAGAAGTTCATCGTGATGACATAAACATACTATATGACAAATATATTTTTGCTTCATATTCAGCAATTGATTATTGATTTATTTGTGGAGCACAATTTGCGCTAACTTACCCAGATGTAACAGCTTATTGTAAAGCTCAAATTGAAAAGATCTGTGGTAATATTGTGTTAAAAATCTTATAAAAAAAATGTATAGACGTTTTATGATACAATTCGAAGCACAAAAATCTTATATTTAACTCTCTTTTTAACCCATGAATGTTTTCCTAAAGTTAAAAGTAAGCCAAATTTGTTTGAAATAAATTATTAAATCTATAGAGCATATAAAAATAGGCATCATGACAAAATAAGGACAACATAAGAAACAAAATATTTAGACCAAGATTTAACGTAAATGATGTTTTTATTTTAGCGCTTAGTAAATAAATATCTGGATTTCATGAAAAATGAACAATGATAAAAATGACTTATTAATTATGCAATTTTTATATACATATCTTCAGAGCATTTTAAGAATCAGAAAATTTTTTTTTAACATATTCCTGAGGATTTTATGAGAATTTCAGTTTAATTCACTATCATTTTTTGTGAATAAAAGTGAAAAACTTTGATTTTTTAGTGTAAATGTAAAATCACTTACTAGATTTAATATTATCTTTTTCTTAATTACCAACTTAACACTAAAACTTCCTTCTGTTATGATTTGAAGATATTGATTGCGTTAACAGTTAGGGCCATGTAAATATATTCAGGGATTAATTGTTGTGTTGAGACTTAAGAATGATAATGGTCATTTGGCAACCAGCAAAGAACTAGTAGTATAAATAATGTGGTAAATAATTCTCGTTAATTTCGGAATAATCTTTCTTTAAAACGTTTATCAATTAGTAACTTTTGTTGTTTTAACGGTACAAAGTCTAACATCTTCCCTTAATTTACTTTGCATAAATTAAAAGATAATTATCTCTTGATTAGCAATGAACATTTCTATGCAGTTTCTAATTAAGTACTTTATGGTTTAAGTTTCCCAATTTTGCTATTAAATTGTCGTTTAAAACAGGTATACAACTAAATACACATAAATTCCATAATTTATTTGAATATTTCAAATTAAGTTTCTTAAGTAAAAGGTTTTAAAAAATACATATTTAAAAGTGCAAATGATCCCACAATGAAATTAATGTAAAATTTTACATAATTGAAGAAAAGGAATGATTGTTTATAACTTTTTAATCCACAAAGATAACTGATTACTTCCTAAGATATTTAATTCTAATTCACACATCGTGACAATGATAAATGAGTCTACGTTTGAAATATTAAGCTAAAATTGCAGAGAAGCGTCCCAAGCCTGAATTCATCATTCACCATTATTTTTATCTCATTTATTAACTCTTTTCTGTTGGGAAAATGAAAAATCACTTTTCATGTGTGATAGTTAGATCACTCATATGAATTTATTTATGTTTCTTTATTTTTCTTGATAAATGACTGATGTAGCAATTAAAATAATCCTAGAAATTCTATTTTTCATTTCATTATTTATTTTAACAATTTTTTAAATTGCTATAAGTAAATTTAAGTGGTTTGCTTTAGTTGAAGCCTTTGACAGTTGTTCAGTACCATGAATTATTAAAACAGACTTTCACAAATAATTTCAATGTCTTTCAAAAAATTATTTTTGCAGATAAATTATAAAAACTTCATTTCCTTTATATTTAATCCAGACATTTATTTATTGTCACATTCTTGAACTCTAAAATATCAAGAAATAATTGTCTGATTCATTTTTAGAAAATTTGAATCCTAAATTTAATTGAAAACATTAAAATGAAAGTAATTAGAAAGTTGCATTATTTCAACTGAGTCAAAGTTATATAACAATTTTTTTCTTTTCATGATATGAATCAGGTTTTAATTGTTAATTTATAAGTAAATTATTTTTTAACTAGAATAAACTTATTCACAGTTCCAAAATTTGAATTTTAAGAGGGACATTTTCTTTTATTGTGTATGAAATTTCAGGAAACCGCAGGTGAACTGTAACTCCTCTTATGTACATAGCCACGTCTTGAGTTACTGTTGACGTTTAGCTCTGCCGTTCATATAGGTCATAAGTTCTTTCAAGTTTTATTTTTTAAATTTATACTAACTACATATTACTAAAAAACTACATCCAAATACAACCATCAAATTTTTAGATATTTATAGCATAATAGTACATATTTATAACATAATATGTATATTTATAGCATAATATACACATATTTAGTTGAATGTTATACATGAATATAAACAGAGAAAATAAAAAAAATTTGCATTAAATTCTTATAAAGGCATAAAAAAGTCACTTATAAATCTAAGATAAATATTTGCAACTTTTCGCGAATAACATTAAATTGAAATATAATGTTTTTTAGTGCAAATATTATATACTATAGAATGAAACCAATATTTAAGGAATGTCCATGAGATATTTAGTGGATTTAGGCAAATAAACTATTCAATAAAAGAATATGCGCATCTGGATTCTTCATTGAATTTCTTGCAGTTCCACATTGAATTACACTAATTCTTCGACATTCAATTTATTCTCAGAAACTTTTCTGTTTACTCTATTATAGTTAACTTTTGATTGAATCAATGAGCTTTTTATTAAACCTTCTCAAGAATTTTTTTTTTATTTTTGAGAAATGTAATTGCTATTTCTGAAGAACCAAAAAACTAAATGATGCCTGTGATGTGCCCAAAAGAATTTTAATTTACCGTATCATTACATCTTTCTAACTCATTAGCTAAAAAATATGCTTTAGATGTATATAAAATATATGCCAATAGATTAAAAAACAATCTCGAACATTTTGAAATCCTACAAACTAACCACCATATTTGCTCAGTTATATTTTTGCATTATCTGTAAAATTAAAATGCAAAATAATAAAACAAACACTGAATTCATTGATTACATTTTTTACACATTTATCTTTATCGACAAGAGAGCTTTGAAACTAGCATAAATTTTAAAAAAATTTTTGTTAAATAAATTCATTATATATAAATAAATAAATATATATTTTGCATTTTCAATAAAATTAAATCACCTCAAATATTTCCTAATTAAAAGAAATACGATTTTAAGATGAAACTACTTATTTAAATTTTGAAATAAAAAGAATTAGAACAAATCAATACGAATCAAAAGCCACTAAATAAATTAAAAAATGATTTATTAACCGCACTTTTCAAGTAAAGTAATTCTAAAAGCATTTCAGACGAGATTTTATAGTACATCAAAATTATATATACACTACTGGCCATTAAAATTGCTACATTAAGAAGGCGACATGCTACAGACGTGAAATTTATACGAAAGGAAGAAGGTGCTGTGATATGCAAATGATTAGCTTTTCAGCGCATTCCGACAAAGTAGGCGCCAATAGCGACATCTACATTGTGTTTAAATGAGGAAATTGTTCAGTCGGTTCCTCATACACAAATTGCATTTGAACGTTGTTGCCTGGTGAAAAGTTGTTGTGATGCCTCGTGTAAGAAGGAGAAATGTGTTTCTGACTTTGATAAAGGTCGAATTGTAGCGTGCCGGGATTGCGGTTTATCTTATCGCAGTATTGCTGCTCGCGTCGGTCGAGATTCAATGACTGTTAGCAGAATATGGAATCAATGGGTTCAGGACGGTAATACGGAACGCCATGCGGGATCTCAACGGCCACCTATCACTAGCAGCCGAGAAGACAGGCATATTATCCGCATGGCCGTAATGGATCGTGCAACCATGTCACGAGCCGTGAGTCAAGAAACGGGCTCGTTTGGAAGACAACAAGTGTCTGCACGAACAGTTCGACGACGTTTGCTGCAGCATGGACTCTCAGCTCGGAGACCATGGCTGCGGCTACCCTTGACGCTGCATCATAGACAAGAGCGCCTTCAATGGTGTGATCAACGACGAACCTGGGGGCACGAATGGTGAGACGTCATCTTTTCAGATGAATCCAGGTTCTGTGTACAGCATCATGATGGTCGCATCAATGTTTGGCGGCATCGTGATAAACGCACACTGGCTGCGCGCATTCGTCATCGTCATACTGGCCCATCACCTGGCGTGGTTGTATGGGGTACCATTGAATACACGTCTCGGTCACCTCTTGTTCGCATTGATGGTGCTTTGAACAGTGCACGTTACATTTCTGGTAGGTTACGACCCGTGGCTCTACCCTTTATTCGAGCCCTGCGAAACCCAACGTTTCAGCAGGATAATGCCCGACCGCATGTTGCCGGTATTGTACGGACCTTCCTTGATACGGAACATGTTCGGCTGTTGCCCTGGCCAGCACATTCTCCAGATCTTTCACCAATAGAAAACTTGTGGTCAATGGTTGCCGAGCGACTGGCTCGTCACCAAACGCCAGTTACTATGGTTGATGAACTGTGGCATCGTGTTGAAGGTGCATGGGCATCTGTACCTGTACATGCAATCCAATCTCTGTTTGACTCAATGCCCAGGCGTATAACTGCTGTTATTACTGCAAGAGGTGGTTGTTCTGGATACTAATTTCTCAGGATCTATCCAGCCAAATTTTATGAAAATTTAATCACTTGTTGTTTCTAGTATAATATATTTGTCCAATAAATATCATTTTGTTATCTGCATTTCTTTCTGGTGTAGCAATTTTAATGGCCAGTAGTGTGTATATATTTATATATATATATATATATTTATTTTTATTTTTATTTTTATTTTTTTTTTTGAAGGAATATTGAAGTTTATGTCATCGACAAAAAAGTTAAGGGCGTATTTTTTTTATTAGAATTCACTTCTCATTTTTTTCTATAATATTATTGAACGGAGTACCATCTATCCATCAATCTTTGTCTTCTTATTTGAAGATTAAAAAGAATTCAAGAATTTCGATTAAGATCATTATGCACCATTAAGATAAGAAATAATTAAGAAATGTCTTTGGAAATTTCTAGATCAATGTTAGAAAAATCAATTTAAAGGGAATTCTGAAATTCTGTTACAGAAATAAAAATTAGTATAGTGGATAGTTTTGAGGTCGTTACTATTCTATCGAATTTGTGACATAAAGTGATGATAATGTAAATTTTGAAAAAATTGATTTTTCTTGAAAATGTTTGAAATTTTTTTATTTCAATAAATTTTGAAATAGTTAAAACCTTGTTTTTAGAAATTCTTCTTTTTAGTATTAGGAATCTAATTTATTGTTTGATGTTTTTATAAAGGTAATTAATTATGTTGTTAGGTAATAAAATCCAGTCAAATCTCAGCGAGACAAGAAATTCTCTTGGTTTCATTTACCTATAAAACACAAAATTGAAAATTTCATATATCCTACTCTTATACCTCTTTTTAAGCAGTGAAATTTATCACGTATATACTTAAACTTTTTTCTTAACTCAGCCAAATAAAACTTAGCATTTTTTCTGATATCTGGTTTATTAAAGTAAGTTTTCTTTAGTTTATAAAACTCAATCATAAAACTTATTTCTTAAAAACTTGTTTATTTTTTCCTTAAAATTTAATTAAGATGTCTTTAATATTTTAAAGGAGCCCAAAGATTTTGGCGAAGTGGTAAAACTATACTATTTTAATTTACGTTTAATTTAATTATTCAGAAAAGTCTTGCTTTTATAAAAATTTTAATACATAAATATATATTGCAATATAAAAAATTAAGTTTCGTTTTCTAAAAACTGTCAATTATGTGTTTCGTAAATGAGAAATAAATAATTACTTCTTAAATTCTTGCTTAAGATTATACTACATGTAATCTCTCTCTGTGTGTGTGTATATATATATATATATATATATATATAATATCCATATATTATTTATGTATACACATATGAAAAATGATACTATCTTTGTATTCATTATTTATATTTATAATACTTAGCACTAATTTACAATTTTATTGAATGAAAGTTAAGCAAGTATTATTTAAACATAGATATCATTAAAAGTTTTTAGTAGATTAAAGCAACTTCTTGCCAGGATATTTAACATATCAACATAGAATATACTTTTCTGAAGAAAGTTCACAACAAGTCTGATATAATGCACTTCATTTTCCATAAAAAGGCATGTACGAGTACAATTTGTGTGCAATTTTTAACTCAATTTTAAGTATCTAAAATTAACATAATTAATATTGCGGTGTATTGGCTTGAGAGTTATTATAATACCCTTTCTTAAGCTGATCTATGTATGAAGCTGAACATGATTGTTTTATGCATTATGCTAAAAACATATGTTTGTATGATGCTGTGATAGATTTGATGCTCATTGCGATGATAGATTCTGGATTATTTTGCATGCGATTTTTTTTTTTTGAAAAGGCTATAATCATTTCATATTTTATGTGTTCACATTTTAGTATATGATAGAATATAGAATTAAAATTAGTAATTGGATAAAATGGCACATCAGTTTTTCATAGTAAAATCTTTAATTCAGAAAATTGTCTCAACATAAAAAAACAAAAGACATGGAACAGTTTTGAATGGATTAGGGTTGATGATATTATTTGGAATTTCGTATTTTAGTTTTATAAAATAAAAAGTAAATTTGATTTCAAGGATTAAGAATGTCATTATTTCTTTATGTAAGCTTATAAATCTTTAAAGTGCTATAAATAAAGAAAACGGATTTATAAATTTGAAAAACATTTTGAACATTATCCAAAAAATATAAAGCTATTTTCCTTTTCAACACACTGAATGTAAAAAAATAACGTTTTTAAATTACTTAAATATAGTTATCTACAGAAAACTGAATTAATTTATCCTTCAATATATATAATAATAGTGATTAACATTTATGTAATGTATATAAATATATGTATAAAAACATATTTTAATTTAAATGACCATTTATAATCAAAGCATATAAGATAAACTGTTAGTGTAAATATAAATATAGTTAAAACGAAGAGATAATACTCTTTTTCATTTTGAAACATTTTGTAACGTAAATATTTTCTTTTATAAACATTTGAATTAATTAAATATTAATTTTATGCTGTAAATGAGGCACTAGGCTTATCTATTTAAGATCACAATGATTTCTATTTTGTAGAACTCGTAAATCAACAGACATTTCTCATAAATAAATCTTAATATTCTAAACTTTTGACAAAAAAAAAAAACAAACAAACAATTTTTATCTTTTTATGAACATTTTGAATTGAACAGAATAATATTTGCTTTTTAATTGCATTCATGAATACTAAACCATTTTAAGTTTTATAAATTCATTTATCCATTTTAAAGAAAGAATATTAAAGGGAAGAAATATTTAATCTTATTATTTTCTTAAAAAAAAATACTGTCTTATTATAAATTGAAGAAAAAGTAACACTTTGTGAAATGATGTGAATACTTAAAGAAAAAATACTAAAGTAATATAAAAAAGAAAAAATATATGTAAATATATTAAAGTAAAAATACTAAAGTACTGTCAAATAGTAATTACTCTATTAACTTTTAAAATATGCTTATTTTTGTTAAAAATGAATAATATTTATACATTTCTCACGTTATACTTTCAAAAATTCAAGTGTTGACTCACAAATCTCACATAAATTAAACAACATATTTGCCTAATCAAATAAGAAAAAGCCTGTCAGAAAAGTATAATACTTTTTCCGTTGAAGAATGATAATAGTAATGTATATGCATACTGTATTGTCATATCATTTTTAGAAACAGAGATAATTACTGAGATATCTGTAGCATGTTGATTGGAAGAATTTTTAGGGATTTACCCAATCAAAAAGAATAATTCGAAATCAAATATATATTTCCATCATAAAAAGAATGTCTTATTTTGTAATCTATATACATACATACATACATATATATATATATATATGTTCTGCAGCTTGGTCTCTTTTACTTGAATTTCTGTGATGTTCATTTATAAGGGATAGTAAATTGGAAATATCTCATGAAAAGTAAGGTATACATATGGATGTAAAAAAATATTGCAAACGTGCTTGTTAATCTGGAAAAAATGTTTTATGAATCGTCCTAAAAGTCACCATTTGACTTTTAGGAAGATTCAAATTAATTTGAATTCAGTCTCGTGGTTAAAATATTTAACACTTTTTTGACAAATGACAAAAATAATTTGAAAATTAATTAAAAAGTTTTTCATAATTATATTAACAAATTAAACTAGAATAATTTTGATTTGTCAAACAATTGATTGTTCTGAGCAAGTACATCTGCATAACGTAAGGTAACAAGATGCACTAAGCAATTCCTATTATTTCATGTAAGGTATAGTTTTAGGAACAATTGTTAAAAAAGTGTGGGGTATTTTCTTTTAGAATTCAACATCAGGTTGTACTTTCATCATATGAGTTTAAGTTTTCAGTTTCATTGATAGATAGACGATGGCTATTTATGAGAGAAACTATGAAAAAAAAGTCGATAATAAAACTTGTAACTTTCTATACAAAAGCGATGCCTTGAAAATGTTTCTCAGTTTTCTAAGAACAGAGGGAATGCAACTTTATAAATTCCGAATTTTTTTGTTGCATTTTCTATTTTTATTCTTGAAACTAGTATAAACCAATTTAAGCATACTTAGTTTCTTCCCCCCCCCAAAAAAAAATTCCAATTCCCTCCCACTAGAATACTTAGTTGAAACTATAATTGAAATTGAACATATGGAAGAAATAAGATATTTTTCATTTTACAACACCCTTAAAATTATTTTTATATACATTCATTTAAAATCTATGGAAATTTTCAATTTTGAGTTTTTTAAAGGCACAATATTCTTTATAAATATACTTAGATACATTCTGACAATCATTTATTTTTAATTACGTGCCGTTTCATGTTATCAATGTATTCAAGATATGTGAAGGTCATCAGGAAATACAAATTTTCAAAATTGATAGCGTAGTTATTTTTTACTGTATCAACACATTAATATTTATACATTTATCTTTCTACTATTAATATTTTACATATATTATAATTTGTGTTTCAGAATTTTGTTCGAAAATTTAAAATTTATCAATTTGATATAAATATTTTCACGAAATGAGAAAAAAATTGCTGTTTTATTGAATATAATAAACTTAAAAACTTGAAACTTTTATTTAAGATCAGATAAAACTTTTTCTTCAGAGTGTTATTTAAAAATAAAATAAGTAAGGACTTTTTTTTGCAATAAACTCGTGTGAGAAATATTTTATTTATTGAGAATTAAAATGATATAATTTTAGTATTTTAAAAGCATTTTTTGTTTAAAATTAACACTTATAAATCAACAATGTTCAAGAATAGCTTTATGTAAATTTTTTAAGAGAAATTCAACATAGAGCTTTTGAAGTTAGAAAAATAAATTCTTCGAATACTGTCTCCAGCATTTCATTCCTTTTAAAACTCGAGAGTGTCAGTTGGATGATTTTTGATATTTTTTCCCAACGTTCAAAAAATTGGAAGCTAGCGTGCCAAAACGATTTCATGAAAAACCATTTATTATTTACTTTACCTCTTCAACACTGATAAAATTTCCGAAGAAATGAAAGGAAGTGATTTATATTCTAAAGTTTTGACTGAATTCGGGAACAGAAATGAAATTTCATCTTTTGTATCAATTTATTGAAAGAATTGTGGCCAAAATGCCTATTTTCCTTTTTTCTGGTTTATTTTAGGTTATTGGAATTCTGCATATTCAGGTAAAACTTTTAAAAAATATTCCTCATATTGAAATAGTTTTACTATAAAAAGTATATCAAATGCTGTGCATTGCATATTTTGAGCAATTGATTGAATTTTTAATATTATAAAATGTCGCCTGTTTTATATTCATTCATTTGAAGTGATATGATAATACTATAAAAACTTGCCAGGAACCATGTGAAAGTAATAGAGGCTGCAAGAAAAATAAATATACGAATGTTTCCAGAGAAAAAATAATTATTAAATACATAAGCAGGCTCATTCAATATTTTTAGCCAGCTCGTGGAAGGATATCTGCAAAAGTATAACTGATAATTTGCAGTTACTTTTACATGAATAGGCTAAAAAATATTGTTCTGTTTATATCATGGCTAGCGTTATTGTTACGTATTTCGTTTTTTTAAAAGGGTTAATAAACATATAAATCACTATTACAACTAACAAAATTGAATTAGTTATTAGAAATTTCCTTAATACAGCATGAGAAAGGATTCATTCATATCGAATAGCTCCAGTTAGGTATTCTTTTGAAGGCATTTTTACCTATGGGAAGCAATCCTTTATTCACTAGATGAAGAAAGAAGCTAGTCACTATCAGAACACATGATTAGTAATACGCGTTACGTACATTAGAAATAAATCAAAAACACAAAAGAATTTTTAATAATTAATTGCATATTTTGATACCTAGTTGGTTTATAATAAAACAAATAACAAGTAATATTACATAAACAACAGAAAATTTCATTTTTTATAAAAATACATGAATAAATGTGTATTAGAAAATATGAGAAATTTAAAAAATCTAGAATATATTAAAATATATTTATACGTGTTTATTTAAAGCTTTTTGCCCTACACCTGTATGTGCTAAAGAGAATAATTATTTTATATTTCTAAAAACATTAAGGCTTTTTTATTTCTCTTAATAAATTCCACGATAGTGTTGTAATTTATAAATTGTAAAAGAGTAAAATCCTCTTTTTATATTCTATTATGTTCTCTAAATTCTGCTTATTATCTTATACAATATTGAAATATAAATTTTCACTATCAATAATCAAAAAATTTAATAACTTCGATGCAAATTTTATTTTAAGGAACGTATATGTAAATAATAAATTAATTCAGCCTCTTTATATATATTTTATTAGAAAACAATGCATGTTCATCTATTTTTTATTAAAAAAGTGATTCTGTTTATATGTTGCTATTTATTTATTCACTTATTTTTCAGTAAGATAAATTATATAAAGAGGTATATATAGATGTTTAGCTCTTTTAACGTAGAGACCGATTATGTTTTATTCACTTTCAATCTTGATTCATAAATATAAAATCCAGCTTTAACTTTCTTTTTATGCTTAGAAGGTATTGATTATTATTGCATGATACAAATATTATAAATACTAAATAAAATTAAAGAAATAAATATTTTTCTGTGGAAAATTTAATATACCCGGTTTTAATCATGAACTTTAACAGTATTACTATTTATAGAGTTAATTGCTTCATTTCTCAATTGAATCTCAGTTAAATGGAATAGATAAGGATTTCCCTTTTAACATTATATACTTATCGAAAGGACACGATCGGGTTTTTCGCATGATTTTAATTCAGATCATTATCAAAAGCATTTTTTGATAATTAAAAAATTGCGATTTATCAAATCCAAGAAAAATTGGCTATTAAAATTTTATTTACAATAGAATGTTTTCTTCTACTCTATTCTACTTTTAATTAAAATAAATTGAAGCATAAGCAAGTGCATGTTTCTTAAATATACGTATATATTCCCGTATCAGATCTTTGGATTTAAGATTAAATTCAGTGTTGTAAATGAATGTATTGAAATGCAAAGTGGTTTTGTTTCATTTATACCTCACTCAATCTTGTTTCATCAGTATTATATTTTACACATGAGAAAAAATGTTTTAAAGTGGATTCTGATCCACTCCAAACATAGAAGGCCAAAATAGGATTCGAATCCACAAGCTGTAGATCCGAAGGCAAGAACACTAATCTCACGACCACCTGCTCAAGATAAAATGTAAGTTATGCCCTTTATGGTAGAAATAACTATTACGATAAAAATAACTTTTACGGTAAAAATAACTGTTACGTTAAAAATAATTTAACTCCTTCTTATATATTTCTCATACTAAATTAAAACTCATAATGACTTTTAGTTTATTATGAGAAATATCTGTTCTCAAGTGAAAAAAATAACGATTGTCAATTTATATAGTTTATTGTATTGTAAGAAATTCTCTCATAATTTATTTATTTAAACTAAACATTATACAATTCAGCATTTTTCAACTTTATTAAATGGTACAATGTTGATTTTTATTTGCCTCATTTTTAGATATAAAAGTATTTCAAACTTCAACCAGTCATTTGTAACTTTTTGCATTCTTTATTTGAATCTAAGTTCAATCACTTGTAAAATATTTATTTCGAAATACAAATAAATAATTATAATCACGTCATATTTAACTTAAAAGAGTAAGTCTATAAAAAGGCTTGCTTCGGACATCCCATACACATTACATATCTAAAAGATGTTTCCATAAATATAGAGCCGAAAATAAGGATCACAAAATGGAGATAAAGAAAACTACTATGTTTCCAAGAGATTTTAAAGAAAGGGTTCATTCAAAATAATATCTATTTACTTGTCTTACATAGTCATGCAAGATAGTTCCTTTCTAATAGAATCAAACAAAGATTTCTTTTGTAATTATTTTCAGTTTGAAGCTTTATATATTGTTACATGAGAATTATGATATAAATGTTGTTCTTTGTTGTGTCAATTCTTGATTGTTGTTTAAATATGAACTATAATGTTTATTATTTTTTTAATATTAAGTAAATAAAATAAATTTTATCAAGATCATTAATTAATAAAGTATAATAAGAAATCTATCAAATCTTAAGGAAATTCATCTTTTTAATAGTAAGTATATTAAGAACCCTTTACTTGAAATTTTACGAAGATTCATAACAAACCAACACCTTTCTATACGAATGAGCAGTTGCATTTTATGGTAGTATCAATGAAACTATCATAAAATGTAACCATTCATTTACTAATCTGTTCCCTATCTATGTATTTCGTCAGAATCTATGATTTAAAAAAATTAATGACATAAGGTTTAGCTGAAATATGTTTAATTTTTAAAATTAGTTATTGTAATAAAATTTTATTTACTCATGTTATGCTATGATACTTGAAGAAAACTTGCTTCAAAGTATCTATATAAATCAGTCCATTTAAATGCATCAGTACTTAATTGAAATTAAATTCATGGGATTTTTTATAAGGAAATATATTAATGAAAAATAAAAAGCTTCATTATTAAATGATGCAGTTATAGTTAAAAGTTAAGACTTCATTTGTTCTAGTTGTAATAATTTTGTTCTTTAAATACTCTATATAAGTTTTTAATGAATCACATATATATTAAATATTTTAATACATAAATATATTTGATGCAGTGACATGCATTTTTGAATATTAATATCTTAAGAAATTATGTTAAAATCGAGAATTAAAATAAAACTTTGGTAGGTTATTCTATTTTCATTAAAATAAGAAAAGGCAGTGATTCTGTAAGGAAAAGCGATTATTATGAATTAAAGGTAATAAAAGGGAATATAGAATTACTTATATTTTATATAAGAATATATTTAGTAAAAGAATTTTATTACGTGCTAATTTGAGTATTTTTTTTAATTATTCTAATTTGTCTTTTTAATGAATTTATTATAAAAAAATTCATTATCTTCATTTAGAATATAAATCTTCTTGGAAAAATTTTAAGATAAACTTAAATCTAGCGTAAAAGTATTATACTATCACACCTGTTTTCTCTATAAAATACAATGGTACTAAAAACTTTTCGTATATATTTTTGTTAAACCTTTTGTGAGATGGGAAATTCTGATAAAAATACATAAAAAAAGAAAGAAATGAAAGAATCGATGTAAAAAAGAATCAGAATTTCTTTTGCAAAATAATGTTTTTGGATGTGATCCAGCGAAACTGGGAATGTATGATTCAAAATAGGAAGAAAACGTTCAAAGGTGCATAAATGTTCTCATACTTTTCAAGATGGCAGGGTTACGGTCTTAACCTCGGATAATATTTCTTCATCTCTATTTGAAATTGTCAATTCTTTTTCCCTATTTGATAAAGAAAGGAATATTGGATAATTTAAAAGAAAATGTTTCAGAGATACCATGTAAGAAAGTTGCATGTATAGAAAGAATATATATATATATATATATATATATATATATATGTATGCATGTATACGTATATGTGTGTCTGTGTTTATAAATGAATAAACACATTCATTTATATTTTTCTAGATAAATTGTTTGTTTGTTTGAAGCTAGACACTATTTCTTTTATGAGAAATTTAATTGAATTTATTAACATATAATGAAATACAAATACCACCCACAGAATAAATGTTATACTATGCATATAAATTTTCATTAAAAAATATTTCATGTTTTAGATCTTATTTTGCATATTTGTTTTCTATTTAAGATTTTATTCATTACATCACAACGTTCTGCACTAAAACATTTTAGTCATTTAAGCAACTTACCCATATATAAATGCTATATATATATATAGAGAGAGAGCATTCAGTTATATATATAAATCATTAACAAATTCTCGCTTTATTTATACAAGAAATATTTAATGAACTTAAATTTCTTAGGTATATTAAATTCTTCTTTATGAACATTTTTCTCCTACTCTTGAAGTTATGTTTTTCGAGAATGGTATTTTAATTATTTAGATATCATTTTAATTAATAGTAAAATGTATTGCAAGAATTAGCAAAACAATTTTGTTTTATTTTATACAAACACATGCACAATATTAAAATTTCCTTGTAAATAAATTTGGTAAGAAAGTGATAGTAATCTATATCCTTGAAATATATTCCGTGTAATATGACTGAAAGATGAATTAACATTGATCATAGAATAATTTTTTGATATCAGTAATGTAAATATAAATGAGTGATTATAAAAATAGCAGAGTTGCCATAGACTAATTATGATATTGTAGTGTTACAATCAATATATGCATTCTAAACTCAAAATAATTTTTAAGCTCAGTTTGGATTTCTGTAATAAAACCAGTGGAATATTTCAAGTCAGAACAAAGTAAGTTTTTCGGCAGACATTTAAAATTTTCCTTGTTTAAAATGAAATTTTGTTTAAGAAATAATATTTGTATCCACCTATAAACAATTATATCTCTCAAAAAAATGGACAAAAAGCATTAGGTTTATAAAAAATGTACAAATCTAAAAGAACGCCAAATCCTTCCAAAATAAAGGAAGATAATCAGATAATGTTTTTATTGATATAACATAAAGCAAACATATAATTTTAAAGTTTCAGCATTCTTATTTCAAAAGCCAAATTATTAAAGACGATTTTAAATTTCTCAATAGTTTATATCTCATAATCGTTCCACTTGAAATTGATAGGAATAAATTTACATAGATTTAAATATGAAACATTTCATGTTAATTCATGTAAGTTTTTTAATTTGAATACAATTATCTTTCCAATTGTAAAATATATACAAAAAAGAATTTATATTCTTATTTTGAATAATCACAATTATTTGTGAATGTTATAACAAATTAAAATAATATAAATTGCAGAATTGATTTCTTAGCCTCAAATTATTATTCAGAAGTTAATAAGAAAAAAGTGATGTGGTAGAAATAAAATAAATGTTAAAAGTGGTCTTAAATTTTTCTAATCAGTATAAAGGATCGATAAGTTCTTTTACACAGATTAAAATCTATTTTTTTCAATTTTTTTATGTTTTCTTAATTTTATCGTCAACATCATGATTTTATTATTAAAGTTCTTAAAGAAAAATTATTTTTTTTTCAGTTTATAACTATATATTTTATTTGTTGAATTTTAATGTAAATGTTAAAGCATATCTTAAGTATAAAGTATAAATTGATTGGAATTTACCGTTTAAAGTATTTCGAAATCTATCTGACGAATAGTTATACTAATGATAAGAGTACTGATCATTAGATTGCAAAGTCCTTACGTATAAAAATATACAATTTATTTAATGGTAAATAAACAAAATTTTATTTAAATATTTTAAGCATAAAGCACTAGAAAATAAAAGAAACATTAATTTAATAAATTTTTATCAACATATTTGAATTTACCAAAACTAATATAGATATGTATTTTGTCATAAAAAAAGTAATTTAATCTAATTCAAAATTCTGAATTCAGTAAATAGTTGGAAAAAAAACTATTTATTCATTACCCATACTAGTACAATCATTTAATAAATATGGCCAAGTGTCAATTTTAATGTTTACAACACACAAATTTTGGAAAAGACGAAAATTTATTTATGCATTTAATAATTTAATCTTCTTTTCATTTGTATTAAAATTATAATAGTTTTAAATTCATCAACTTATCTGTATACTATTTAAGTTTATTTTTACACATCTTAACCAGAAGTATGTTCTATGTCAGGATTGCTTATGTTAATTTCGAATAAAATTTTAAGAAAATAAAAATTGGGAATTGAAGTTTATAAGAAGAAGGAAAATTAGATGCATATTTCTAACTTCAATTTATATTTGAATAAAATATTTAAATTTTGTGTTAAATAATGACATATTGAACATTTTCATAAATAACAAATATTATGCTTTTGCTGTGTTTTTACCATTGGAATCAAATATAAAACTAAAGCTTTAGTTTTCAGTCTATCATTGATGGATTTTTCTATATATTCCTCTTACTTTATTTCCTATCAAAGATTAATTCTTATCATTTATGAATTTCAGTATATATACTACTTGCTTTATTTCCTATCAAAGATTAGCTCTTAACAAGAAGTTGAATCCAAAATTTTTAATCACAGGCTTTTTTTATATAAAAGTCTTTTTTTTATTTTACCGTCTATTGAGATGATAGTACAGAATTATAATTGTTGCAAAATATATTTGTGCTATTTTTATATTTTCGATGAACACTTCCTATATTATTATCAATTTGTAAAATATATTAGCCCATTAGTTCTGCGATTTTTATGCAGTTTATTATTTTCTTTTTGTGAGAAAGCCAATAACGTTGTCTGCATATCAAACAAATTTTCTCTTTCTTTTTTAATATTGCATTTAAGTTTTAGATTCAATATTCTCTTTAAGTTTAGGTTTAACCTTTTAAATTTTAACTCATTTCATTCACTTTAGAGTTGACTGCCTTATTTTCAGTATAAAATAAAAAAAATTTCTTTTATAGCTCAAAATAGGTCATATTTCATTTAAAAAACTGGTAATTCAATGTTGCAATATTAACGATGAAATTTTATTGCAACATTCAATTGCCAGTTTTTTTAAATGAAATATGACCTATTTTGAACCAAAGCAACATATATCTTGAAGTAAAATAACACACACACATATATATATATTAGTTTGAATTATTAGTTTTGATGAATTCTGAATTATCGTGAAAATTAGAATTTTCTTTAAAACTAATGAGACCTCCGAATCTAAAATATTTAAGTTAATAATTTAAATGTGTTCTGAACTCATAACAAACCACAAGAGTAATATATATATATATATAATATAATTTCTAGATATAAAAAAAATTTTTTTTTAAATACCATTACTCATTATTTTTTACATTTCAGTGTTCTAGTTTCTAGATGGTTTTTTGTATCAGATAAAAAAGAAAACAATGGTTTAATTATTTAATATAAAATAATTTATTTCATTCTTGTTTAGGTTCATTGTCACAAAAATAAAAATAATTAAATTTATGATTAATAAACATTATTTATATATTGTTATTATATAAAGCATATCAGACGTATATCGTCTGACGATACTCTTTTAATTAATTTGGTGAAGGAAAAAAAATTAATTGTTTGGGTGCATTGTATTTTTTTTTTTATCTCTGGAGCACACATTAGAAGGAAGTTATGTATATTTTCTCTTATATATGTTACAATTTATGGATACTAAGTTTATATATTATATTTATTACCATTTAAACAATATAATAAGAAAGAAAATTTTTATTTTCGATTTTCTATGTTATAATTTTCATACAGGTATATATATATATATATATATATATATATATATTATTTAATACCATATAAACAAAAAACGTGTAAGTATTTTCTGACTTATTATTCATGGAAAGTTTTTTCAAAGGCAAACTTTAATAGCAGCAAATTTATTTCCAAATATTTATCCGTTCTTTTCTTTTTGTAAATGACATTTACTTATAAGAAAGTAAAATTTTTAAAAAAGCATTGAAATTATATAATAGTAATTTTGAATATAGAATTTTAATTATAATATAAATAATATTCTTCAGTTTATTACTCCCGTAAATATGCTAAAGAATTCTATGTTTAAAATTTTTACCTAACATTTATGATAAATATTTTATGATCATGATGTATTAAAAATTTATGTTGTATTAAATAAAATTAAATATAGTTATCACACTGGTAGCTCTGTAGCTGAAATAAAAAAATAAATACATGCACTTTCATTTATTTCTTGATCATTTTTATTTTACTTGCATTCAAATAAGTGAAACAATCCAGAACTTGTTTCCTCTACCACAGAACTTTCCACAGAAAGTTCAGCTATTAATCACAAAGAAAAAAGTTCTGTATTTTTCCGAGTGAAAAAGAAAACGGAAAGGTATATATACGGGCAGTTAGATAAATTAATGGGGAAAATAGAGAGAAAGTATATATTGTGGTGTTTTCAACTTCGGTGAGATAAACTCAACTTTTTAAACTCCAGGAGTTAGCATCTTTCTTCAGAAGGGCATTTCATTCTGTAAATTACCAGTACTTTCCTTTATAGTTGAAACTTTCACGAGTCAAAGGCTTATGTATAAACATATGTTTCCAAGATTTATACTATAGGAATTTGCTCCTTATCCGAAATTTTAATTACGTTATCATAGATATACTTAAAAAAAGAATAGAAATGTATAACATTTTCATAAGCATTTATAGGTAAGTCTCTATGAAAGATGTTTTTTATGTAAAATGTAATTTATAAATAAAGTAGCTCATTTTACTTTTAAGTCTGGTATATTGCAGTAAAATTCATATATTTTGTATTGTATTTTGATGATGCTTATGCTAAATTTTTAAGAATTAACTTTTTAAAAAAGAGAAAAATGTATGCCCCAACATCTAATGTTTTTAATTTGCAGTATTTTCTAATTTTCTTGAAATACTAAACGTTGTGCAACTTATTTCCTTTTTATTCAGTAATTTATTTGAAGCCTATTTTGATTTCAAACTTTTTGATATTTTTGAATACACATAGGATAAATATCAATATCCTATACATATTGTAAGGCATTTTATAATCCATCACGTAAATTGACTGTCAGGAAGAATTTTTATAAATTGTGGGTCATGCTCACGTGTTGCAAGGAAGAAAACCTGGAAAATCCTCAAACACTCACTCTGACAAAAATGTATGTTGATGCATAACATCTAATTCCTATTGTTCAGTAATGGATGGAATCGAACTTGGGATCCTTAGTTGTGAAGAGCAATGTCCTATTATTAAGTCACTGTGAGTCCTATGTTTGATGCAGTGAAAATAATTTTGTATTAAATGTTATTTTATATATAATACATAAAACAGATTTAAAAGTAAGTAAAATCTATAAAATTTTCAATGCCTTTAAAACTATCTTTTATTCTTATATCATAAAATATTTCAAAAGGAGAGTGTATTTTTGAAAAAATTTTAGATCCAGAAAATCTTGATTCAGGAAGACTCAAAAACTTTTCTTGAAGTATCATCATCCTTGTAGGCGAAATACTTACAGATTTTTTATTTACTTGTCGGATCAGACGAGTGTTTTTCCTGAATGCTTTAGCTATATGAAATATTCCTATTTTAAAAAGTTTATACTCTCGGCAATAAAAATAATACACATACATTTCGTAATACCACAAAAATAACTTGCAACTATATATTAAAATGCAGTCATTCATTTCATTTTGTGGTAAAAAGTTTTGTAGAGTCTTGATTCACTTATTTTTGAAACAGCACATTATCTCCATAAAATATTATTGTCCTTATATTCCATCAAATAAAAATAGCTTATTTGGTATATATGTCTTTATTTTCATAATATAATAGCTAATCAATGTTTCTACTCTAAACCAAATGTATTTTTAGTGCAAAGAGTGAGATAAAGTAATAAAAATTTAATTATATTTCGTATTATCCTTATCTTTTTACAATTTTTAAACTGTAAATGGGAAAAATATCCAAAGAACGATTTTTTTAACAAAAATAAGGAAAAACATCTATGATTTAAGAAACACGTGACTAAGTTTTGACAATAAACCTTGCTTTAAGAGACACATTAGAAATTTTATATAACAATAAGAATTGACATTCCATTAATTGTTATTCTTTTATTCAAATTTGTTGATTGTGTGTGCTAATGCATGTTAACTGTCAGCAAATGCCTGAAAAATAGGCTGTCAAATAAGTCTAATTTGATAGATAATGATGATACAAAATGTTATTGATTGAAGAATTTGTTGAGACTTAATTAATATTTCAATCACTGCAATGTAGTATTCTTCTTAAGTTTTTAGTCAATTTTCTATTAGTAAGTTTTATATGGTCTAAAGAAAGTGAACAACTTTACATTGCAGTGAAGTACAAACTGGTCGCGTCTATGTTATTATTAAAGAAAACGATTGGAAAATATTATGCTTAACAGAGCAAAATAAAAAATTTTATAGCCCATTTGATAATTAGATTAAAAAGTGGATAGAAGATGCTTTTTAATGTAAAATTTATCATGTTATAAACAAGTGTCTATACAGCAAAGGATAACATTATATTCTCCTATTAAATCAGTATTCGTAATAGAGTGAACTTTTATCAATTTTTAAATAAAAACATATGATGGGTTACTGAATATTAGAAAAAGCTTCTTAATCAAATGTTAAGTTGAAGTTTTCACTTTTAGATTAGTAAAATAAATGAAAGGTTATGAAAGTTTGTTGTTGATTCAGAGTATTCATATGATTATTTACTTTTACACTGTGTAAGTAGAGGTAGTTTGAAACAACTCAAGTCTGGCATTTTGTAATAAATTCTGGTAAAAAAAAATGCTTATCTCCTTTTTTTTACTAACCTTTAATATATTATTCTTTCATAAATATTATTCTTAATTAAGATTTTGTCATTTCAGAGAATTTTTTTTTAAATCATGAGGATTTTGAAGCTTTACGTTAGCATAGTATGCCAGCTGTACGACTCAATGTTCAAATTTAAAATACCAAACTTTTTATGTTCATTATATGAGTAGGGGGAATTTCGTTCGTGTTTTAACTGCAACCTTATTGTATAATTTTCATATTGTTCATGAACAATCTAGCTATATGTTTATCGAAATCTAACAATTTCTAAATCGTATTTTTATCCAAAAGGGATATTTACAAATAATCTTCAAGTACTTGCAATTTTGTTCATTTAATGTATAGTTTCAAAATCTCACAATTTTGTTTGCAATTTTATTTTTATTTGATCCTTTTACTGCTTTTTTCAAATCTACCTTTTAAATAGCTTACCATTTTGAGTTATTGTCGTTTCGTTTTATTGGCATGAACTTGAAACCAAGAAAACATTCTTGATTATTGATTAGTACTATATAATTGTAATTTCATTATGCTTCTAGCTGGTATTCAAGGATCTATAAATGGATTATATTATAATATGGAGCGTTATCCTGTATGCTAAAATCTAAAAAGTGCATAAAGTAATATTTGAGTAGAAATTTTATAAAATTCAACTATTTAGGAAACATCCCATTATAAAAGAAATGAGATAGATTTATAGCGATGATGTAATTCTATAGAGGTTAATTGCAGAGGAATGTTTTTTGTCCCTAAATTTAAAAAAGTGGAATAATTCATCAATTTCTAAATATACCAGAATTGAAACAGACTTCCTATTGCATTTGATTTTATTATATATCATGCATAAGAAATGGTTTGATATTTCTCTCATATATATTTATGTATACCTATTAATTGTTAATTTGAGTGAGAATTCATTGATTTGGTAATTACGAAAAACAAAAATATTAAAAAAAAATGGCAATATATAGTGTCACAATAAAATGACAATATATCCTGTGTTAGTGTTGCTTATTTCTATGGATTATTATGAGCAATCGTAAAGTTAAATGGAATGAATAAAAATTACTAACATTAATTTTTATTTTGTTTACTATGCATACTGTAAATATTAAATTGAAAACTAAACTTAAAAAGTAATGTTAACTGAAATATAAGTATATTTTTAAAATTATGTATTCCAATTAAAATATTGTACTGCACATTTTCTTTAAAACCATGTCTAAAACTGTCAAACTGCACCTAAAATATTCTTAAAATTCAATTCTAAAGCTTCCTACGAAAACTTTTAGAACACATTAAAGAACTGAATAATTCAGAAACCTAGAGGAAGCTGTGATAATTTATTTCTAGAGCAATCCATAATAAATGGCTTTTACTGTGACCAATAAGATTTAAATGAATGTTAATAAAGAGTTTTTTTTAAATAAGGTAAAGTTTTATTGCCCATGATTAGTTAATAACTTTTATTACTGAAAGTGAAACTGTTTTGAAAAAGATTTAATTGCATTTAAGTTTTCATTAAAATTTACATAATCATCAGTTGAAAAGTTTACCCATTGATTGATAACATGTAGATTAATCTAATTATAAAATATTTTCAAATTTCTAAATAAGTATATGAAAATCACGTATTTTATGTTCATAAGTTTTTAACTTCTTCATCTAACAAATATTTGCTCTGTGATTTGTCACTTCTTGTGATTGATATGCAATCTATTTCTTTTAAAGGAGAATTTATGCTTATTTAAATTAAACTTGGAAGAATAATGAAAAATTCTGTGAATTTATAGTAATTAGTAGATAGTAATTCCCTTTTATATTTAATAAACTGCTCTAGACAAAAAATCTTTCAAGGCAATTTAATTATGTTGTTAAAAAAGATTAACTTAATATGAAATATTTTAAATTCTCTAATTTTTTTGATAAAGAATTTCAAATGTCTCATTTATATAATTTAATTATACATGGTCTAGACTATATGAGTAAAAATATTAAGATAAACATTAGATCTTAATATGATTCCTAATATATTAATTAAAAGTATATGTAAAATTATTTGGAATTAATTTGAGAATTAAAGAATGTAATATTTTAACAAATTCTTTTAGGTTCATTATGCACATTTTAAATGCAAATATAGGAATGTATGCTATGTATTACTTAATGCTCTGTCATTTCTTATTCACAACAATTTGTTTAACATGTTAATTTCAAACTTATGCTAAAGTTTTGTGAATTCATGAGGATGGAGAATTGTAAAGAACTATGTGTTTGATTTGTAAAACTCATACATTATTGCAAATAATCATCAATATCATCTGTACATAATCATCAATATTATTTAAATACAATATGAATAGTATTTTAAAAACTCTCTCTCTCTCTCTTTTATAGAAACTTCGACTTACATGAATTACTTTCCATTTTTTATGGTACCTAGATTATGACACTATTACAGTTTTTACAATATTTTTTATTCTACTAGACATAAAGAATGCATCATATAGTTACAAAGCATAATATTTTATCGACTAGCATGCATTACTTTCTATTTTTATGATAACTAAATTATGACACTATTACAATTTTTTTATTCGAATAGATGTAAGAAGAAAGCAATGAAAAAAATCGAACTAATGAAATCCTATAAAAATTTCATACTTTTGTAACAAGGAGTAAAATATAAGCATCCTTCTAATTATTATATTCTTGATTAATATTAAGCAGTTTTTAAATATAGTAAGCTTATAAGAACTTAAATATAGAAAATATGATTTTATCATCATTTTTATATAGTTATATATAGAACTATAACTTCAAAATGACGGATAAGTTTTCTAATTTATTATCTGATTTTGCACTTTTTTACAATTATTCTGTTTTTCACGAAAAAGTTTATAACTATTTTAATATAGAAGATATTATGCTTTTGCAAAATGAACTGATTGTAAGTTTTATAATATGTTAAAGTAGTCTGCTTACTAATATACTTTAGCCACCTCTAATGCTTTTTAAGTATTTACAAAAAAATTACATAATTATAGGTATAGTATGATGCCACATGATCACAGATATAATTGCTCATATTTTTTTAGAAAAATATATTGTCTTTTTTTCTGCAATTTCACTCCACAAAGAAATAAAATATTTGTGCTGAACTAATATTAATTGAGATAAATATTAAAATGTACTTATGATGCATGAATTATATGCATGCATGTCATACGTATGCAATTTTTGCATACTTGTGACATAAATATGCAAAAATTTATTTCTTTAATTTTTCATGATAAGTTTTAAAAATGTTTCATATGGGCTAAATGTTATGTATTACAAAATGTGTTAAATGTTATTTCATATTATGCATTTATAAGCTATATTAGAGTAGATCTCCTAAAATATCCGATTTTTATTAATATATTCTTATAGCAATACAGCTCTTTTATATAATTTTATATCTATATCTAAATATTTCGGGATTCTCAAGCATTTTGTGTAATAAATGAATTAATTTATTTTTACGTGCATTTATAATCGGTAAATCACTCTTTATATTATTAAAATAATCCATATATATTTAAAAGTAACCATATAGCCATTATAACATATTTTTTTAAACTACATTACATAAACATTGCGTCATGAAATATACTACAGGAATATTGAAGTATTAAGATAAAAATAGTACATTCTATAAATAATGGTATTCATTGATAATAACAAAATTCATTTTTTCTTTACTTGATGTTCAAAAATAAGAATAGAAAATAGTTCTGAGTGAAATTGGAATGATAGATCGAAAAATTCTGAAACTTTTAATTCGTTTATATATATCAATTATAAATATATAAATGCGATTCATTGCAAATGAAAAATTAAAATATCAGTAAATTTAGAAATTTAAAAACTACAAACATTGAAATTTCATTTTTAATGTTGCATTTCCTTTTTAAAGTTAATAGTGCATTTTAGTAAACTAAAATTTTTTTGGAATTTTTAATAGCATATTAACAATTATTTAAAGCAAATTCTAAGTTTAAAATTTATTTTTAAAATATTCCAAACTTGTTTCTTTTCAAAGATTTCAAATTATCCAAACAAAGTTGATTGTAATATTATTTTTCCAATTTGAATGTTGTAATTAAGACATATTTTAGTGATTAAATATTAGAAATAGCAGCTCATATGCATAAAGTTTTCTTTATAATGACTTAACTTTCAATTTTTATAGTAAAATAAAAATCTTGGTTAACTTTAACAATATTTTAGTAATTCAAATATTTTTGCATTCCAAATTGGTTCTTTGATGTAGAATGAACTTTGTTATGTATATGACTTTACAAACTTTACAAAAAATTTATTCTATCATCAAACTAACTATTTGAAACAATTTAATGAAATAAAAGAAAATTAAGGATTAATAAGAAATAAGATTACTTCTGCTTATTAGGAATTAAAATATTTTTGAAATATAAAATATTTGAAAAATAAATTGAGATTTACGTATTTAAATAAGTATAAAAGAATGTTAAATAGGGGAAAACATATAATAAAAGTCATAGTTTAAAAATATTACCAATTATTTTTCACTTTTATAACATTTCCTTTAAAAATAATTATTTAACAAAATTTATTTCTGCACTATAAAATATGCTTTTATATCCTAAATAATTATTCCATAATTATTCATCAAGGGAACCTGTCAAAATATCTAAAAGGGTGGTAAAACCATTTTAGATGAAATAATCTTTCTGAGTGAAAAATGCGTCAAAATATCTAAAAGAGTTCTTAATTTACATTTTAGATGAACTAATCTTTCTGAGTGAAATTTGCGATACATTTTTAAATATTTTGTAATGCTTATATTAAAGTTATGTTTTTAAAAATTAACTTGAAATTTTTTTATTTTAGTATTTTGTGACTGGCATGTAATCTGGGAATCATTACTAATGAAGTTGAAAAAGAATGTCCAAATTAAATTCTAAATACAGATTGAAAGGAAATCTTTGAAAAAAATGAGAATTTATAATGATGATAATAATAAGACATATTATTAAAATATATTTAATAGTTATGTTTTAAGTAACTTTGCAGATTTTATGATTTCGTAATTACCATGGTTACACTGATCGTTTTTTTGTAATTTTATTATTTTTGATTGATTTAAATAAATAGAAGAAGAAGTTCATAAAGTTGTCTTAACATGCACTGCATATGACTTTCGAGTGTGAAAAATTAGAACTCCATGTCACGTTTTAAGATAAAATTGTGTGAACGATCCTTACAAAATGTTTATTTTTCAAGTTAAAAACATTTGTATATTCCCTGAAATTTCAAAATAGACTTAATTATATTAGTTTGGGGAAAAAGAAATCCATTATGTTTTCGGTAGACGTCTGTAGTGATCGATATCTCGTCAGGTATATATCAAACAATTTCAGATTTATTCTCGTTGGAAAGGTGACATTTGACACTAAAATATCCTCTTGCGGTTTTTTGTTTGATTCATTCAGTTACGAGTACAAGGTTTTAAAAAGGGAACACAACAAACAGAAAATTCGATACATTTTCGTTTTTCTCTTGTAACGGCGAAGAAGATAGCCAGGTGGCTAAAATTGTGAAAGGTGCTTATCGTCCTATATAAGACTGTAACAACCATTTAGGTACAATTTTTGTTTCGTCGATTCCGTTCGGGTATTTTTGATGTTAGAGTTGCACATCGCATGTGGATACAGCATCGTCGAAAATGTCTACAAAATATCAAAAATGATCGAAGTTAACCGCATGTCAGCAGTCGTAACGTGCAAGACCTAAAAATCTACATGAAAGCTGTTTTAAACCTTTTACAAAGCGAATCCAAAAGAAGTTACATAAAGTTCACGTAAAAATAATGGATTTCTTTTTCCCCAAACTAATATAACTATGTTGTGATCTCAAGCAACTTTGTAGAAGTTTTGAAACAACTGGAATAAAAATCCCTTAAAATTGTAATGCTCAAATGTATGTAATGCTTAAACTAAGTTCCTTGGTTCAAGAATACTGTACGGATTCTATTTTATAGTACCAGATCTCTCTCTCCATTTGCAGAACAAGGGGATGACAAGTGATAAAATGTAATATTAACTGTCACTTAATTCTGTAAAATAAATTCTATGTTAACTTATACACGTGTCTCTAATTTTGAAATAATAAAAGATTTTATTACAATACATAATTGAAATTCAAGATGTTGCAAATATTTGCTCCTACAATCATCTTTTAAACATTTTTCTAAAACTACTATTTTGAAATCAAAAATGAAAAAATTTAAAAGAATTATTGCTAAAGAGAATGTTTTTGTCATGTGCTTAATAGTGAGGACAATGTAGTCAAATTTTGCTACATTGGTTATACACATTATATGGTATTTTATCAGATTTAATATTCTATGATGGTGTATAGTTAAAGCTAGTAATTGTATAAACTATAAATGAAGATTAGTTAGTGAATATTATTTGATTTTATTTATTTAATGATATAGAATTAATAATAAAAAGAAATTAAAAATATTAGAAGTTTATAAAAATTTCGATTCCGTATATTTAAATGTATAAAAAAAGGTTTTTGCTTACTTATATTTTTCCTCAAATGGAAAAATGACTTTGAAATGAACGAGAAACGCAAACTTTAGAAAGAATATTAAGGTAAGTATTTTATTTCATAAAAATCTGAGCTTATTCGGGTATTTTTTAATGATTATTTTAATCACAAAATAATCTTTCTTGTTTTTATATTATAATCTTTCTTATCTTTCTTGTATTTACAAAAAAAAAAAATGAGAATATATGTAAAAGAGTAGTTATTAAAAATTACATTAATTTTCATAAAGATTGTTGATTTTATGGAGTAATCAAAATATTACTCTAATTAATTTCCATAACGTCTAAATAGTTGCTAGTCGTGTTACATAATTTAATATCTACATTATCATAATAACTTAATGAGATCCCTACTTAAATGTTATTTGTTTTAATTTACTTACACCATATCATTATTAATAAAACATTGTAATTAAAAGATTGTTATTTGTAATACAAATTACTAAGTAAGCAAAAGAATAAATTTCTCAAATCAAATTCATTGCCTAAGAGAGAATAAGTTGTTTCTAAGGATAAAAGTTTATAATATTAACTATAATGATAAGCTATTGGTTTTTATAATATTTACAGTTTGATTGTTTATATATATATATATATCAAACGCACATTTATATATGTAATTTATGTAACTATATGTAATAAATAACTATGCTAATCAACTAGTTAGCGTTAAAAAGCTTTACGTGTAAAAGGGAAATGTTATATATATACATATACTTGTTCCATTTTAATGTATCTACTCCGCTTGTTTCGAACTACATCTTCAAATGTTTGAATTTAACTTAGAGTAAAATATTTATTTTTGACATTCAGTGTTTAACTTAGCATCATAACTAAATGAAGCTTCAAATGGAGCAAATGGAGTGAAAT
>JAPDSC010165243.1:9795-34854 GCA_026290005.1 Latrodectus geometricus
TGTGTGTGTGTGTGTGTGTGTGTGTGTGTGTGTGTGTGTGTGTGTTTAAAAGCAGTTTTGTAATAAAATATTCAATATATATATATATATATATATTTGCAAAGTTATAGTTCATAAGTGCAAAAAACATTTTGTAGTACATTTATAGTGCAGTTTACTGAAAAGTATTTTTATCTGAAAAATGTTAACAAAGGAGTTGACTTTGAAACTTATAAGTAATTACTTTTCTGTAGAATAGCCCACAAGTCTACAATCATTGTTCCATATTAACTTCATAGTTTAATTTTAATTAAGTTTCCAATTAATTTGATATTTAATAAAACAATGAAAAACCACTTTTAATTTTATGTTTGAGATTGATGGTTTTAAAATTTTTAATTATTGAATTGTACTCATTAATTTCTGGACTTATTTTACAAAACTTTCTTTTTCAAAATATATTTATCTCGTTAATAAAAAAATATATTAAATTCAATATTTTTGTTTGAAAGATGAAAAATTGCTAGAAATATTTTCCGAATGCTGATAAAGACTATGTAATGTAAATAAAATGAATATGAGATACATATTTATTTATTTTTATAATAAAGCATTTGTTTGTAAATATTCTTATTTTCCTCATTCACAAGGTGTAAACATTGAAAGAAAATTACCAGAAAATAGAAAAACTCATCTGTTAATTTAGAAAATAAAATATATATAAATCACTCTTGAGAAAGAAAATAGAAAAATATATATATAAAACAAATTTATTTACTTTTTCTTTCAAATTTTATGCAAAAATTTTAAAAATATGGAAATGAAACTTTAAAATATCGAAAGATTATCACAAATGTTAGCACCATACTAAGAAAAACGTACATAAAATATTTGAAATTATAACAGTGATTCTTGTAATTGATAGACAAAGTTTGGTACTATTTTTAACTTTCAATTGTTAAATATTTTTCTTAATTTTTCATAAATTTGGGTGTTAATACTTGGGTATTTATTATTAAAAGTTTCATTAGCGTCATAAACCTAAAATACATTAAAATTTCTTCTACAACTGTAATTTGATAGACATAAAAGAATTAGCAATCTTTCAAACATGCAAAACAATTTCATCCTCCGAATCAAATGCTTTGAAATGTTATCTTGCTGAAAAATATAAACCTTCAATTCCAAATTTCAATCCAGTTTAGATGAGTTATCCAAGATTTGATTAATAGTCTCCGGGCAAAATACTATTACTTGTTTATTAATTTTATTGTTCAACAACAAAATATGTTTTCAATAAAACCAAATAATACCTAAGAAATATTATAAATTGACTGAAAACATTTGTTTATAACAATCAAACTTTAACAACAACGATTGTATATAACAATTAAATGTTATTACAAATAAATATTATTTCATTTACATAGTTTTCATGAACTTAATTATATATAATCATTTCAAACATAACATACCCAAACTAACAACACTGTATTTTGAATCAAGGTCGTTTTCTAAACTTTTATCAGTAATTTCTAGAATTTTCTTTCTTAATAAAATCTTCAGCTTAATTAAGGAAGACATACTTTAATCAATGAATCTTTCATATTAATGAAAAATTCTTTACTAAAATTTCTCATACAGAAAATTTTAATACCTTTGAAAGATAGCATGTAAAGTAAGAATTCATACTTATTGTGAGAATCAATATTGTGAGTGTGAGTAAGAATCCATATTACAACCAAGGTTGTATTACTTCACACTCTCTGTTAAAATATACGAATTTCCGAATCATATCAATCGAATTGTTTGCTGTACAGTTTAATTTCTGTTTTGTTCCGAGCAATATATTAAATATCTAATGCATCTTGTTTCCATACTGAAATATTTAACTTGATTTCATTTGAAAAAATAATATATTTCTTCTTAAAGAATATTAGTTTTGACAAAATTTAATCTCTCCTAATTTTTTAATTGATATAGTAATTTTTCTTCTCAAATTATTTATGTTTTAAAAGATATTTTAAAAAGTGAAAAATATGATGGCAATTTCTAAATCTGAAATAATATTTTTTCTTTCCATTTCACAGATTTAACTGTAACTGAATCCATTACCTTTGAGAGTTATATATATATATATTTTTTTTTTTTTTGAAGAGTGAGAATGCGGTCATATTTTCCGGAACTGTGCCAACTAAATAAGAATTGTTACACCAGTGACCGTGTTATATATCTTTCTAGAAATCCAAGAATTTCACTTGTTAAATATTCTCATGATCATCCATCCCAATTTTAAACAAAAAATAATGTTTTTTGTAGGAGAATGTTTGAGTTAAAACATGTTGCGTCTCTTAAACTTTGTAATAATTACTTTAACAAAAAATAATGTGCATTTGTATTTGCGTTATTAGTAAAAAAATGTTTTCATGGTATATTTAGAATTATGTTCATGCTGAAATACCTTTTTATGTACTTTTGTATAATTATTTATCTCTTTCTAACTTATCTGCTTAACGACCACTCGCAATTACGATAAAATGAATTCCCACATCAACCGAAGAAATTCACTTTTTCAGCTTGAATGAAGGTCAGTGCAGAAGAATTGTATGTATATTAAATGTACGATAGTATTGAAAAAAGCTTTTTTATATAATCCTTGCAGTCGAAAAGTAACCAATAACTGTATTAACCCATTACTTATTAAGCAGAATTTAAATTAAATTGATTCTTGTAATATTTATAAATTTTATAACTTTCCATATATCAGTCGAATAGTTTTTTTAATTTTTTCAACTGTTTTAATTAAGTATTTTGAATTGCTTATAATAATAAAAAATGGATTTATAACTTTAAATGTTATTAATAAAATATAACAAATTATTTAATATTATAATTGAAAATCTTCATTTACTGTAAAAATTCATTTTGTGGTTGTCATCTAGTCGACTAATATTACTTCTAATAAGTTTGATATTCAATTCTGTTTGCTTAGAGAATATTTAAAAGTATGCATTTAATAGTAATTTCATGAAATTCCTTAAGGGAATATTTTATTGTAGCGGAGAAAATATTGTGTTTCCAAAGACCTTCAAACCAAATATCCTTTTCGACAAACATCCTTAGATAAAAATTAATTTCCTCTGAAAACGGTTTCCTCCCAACACACATACAATAACGTTGATAATTATTATTTAATAAAGATTAGTTTCCAATTTCTATGACTAGGAGTTTGAGTTTCAGATTTCTATTTTATAAATCTTATCTTATATTCATAAGAGTGTTGCGACTTTAAGAAAATGGATTATCAAATGTTTATCATAATATTATTTATTATTAGTCTATGACTTATATATATTTTGATTTTTTACAATTATTCATAATCAACGTATGAAATTTTATTGGATTATGCAATAATTATGGAACATCGTATTTACAAAATTTATACTGTGCTTTTAATCTACAAAATTCCTATACTGAGTGAGAAATCTTGTGGTATATTCTGTCACTATTTTTTACAATACAATCTTTGCATATTATTGCAGTAGTTTTGCATGCATATTATTATTCTTCACAACGTTATTTCATATTTTTTTTTTATTTAAGTACATAAATTATACAAAATGCTGGAAAATATGTCATGTATGCAATTGTTTTGGACATCATGGTTTATTTGACTCAAATATTACTGATATTTAATGATTGATGACAGTCTTTGTTACATATAATACTATTAAACATAGAGATGCACTGTGGTTTAGTTGGTTAGGGCGTCGTTCCCTTCATCGGCAAGTACTGAGTTCGAATCCCGTAGTGTTCACTAATGGTGACTGTGACATGTAAAATAAGTGGTGATAGCAATGTCTTTCATGTTCCCATTCCAAATTAATACCTCTGGATGTGTTGGGTCCTCTCTGGCTTCCTATCTCTAAATTAGACGATCCAAATTGTGTAATCATATGTGTCAAAGCTGTACTTCCAACCTCGTGTAAGATGCTCTGTTCAAAAATGAGACGCTCTTTCTGATTTCATTTGTCCAGTCACAGACGGCTGGGCTTGGCTTCGTCATGTCAACGTTATTAACAACAACAGAGCAATTAAACACATCTGAGAAGTTTTCAAATGCAATAAAACTTTTACGCAACCCAAGCAAACAGTTATGAAAAGCAAAAGACATGATGAATGATAACAAGATAACAAAATAAACAAACAAAGATAACAAAACCCTTTGAACTAGAATCGTGTTTAAAATTTACCGTTAAGTGGGGAATGTAGTGCAAGGAAAAGACGTAAATATGTACACAGAATTTTTTAAACAAAAAGGAAAGAAAAAATATTTTTAAAATTATTGAAAGTATTATGTTTATCTGAAGGAATTATTATGTATATTTACAAGCAAATATCATGATCATAGACATCATTTGCTGTGTATCTCGTGGATATACTTTGTTCTAATTGACATTGAACAATTCCCGTTTCTGTAAATTGAAATCATAATCTTGAATCATGCCACGTTATCTTCAACTACATGTATTTCACATCTTGTGGTATACATGTATTCAACACCCTATCATCAATTCAGAGGTACCATTAAAACATGATTTTGATACTTTTAAACAGTTTTCTCTTTAACAAAAGATAAGCAATTCAATTTTACAGCTTAAATAGTAAAATAAAAGCTTCTTTAAATCACAATTTCATAAATTATATCTCTCATTTGATTTTAATGCCATAATCGTTGATTTACATTTGAATTTCCGTTTACATATTTTCAACAGTGCATTTAACTACTTTTTACAGTCAATCAACTCAAATTTGAATTGATGCATTTTATTATTGTTTTATTACATTACTGTAGAAATTGATTATCAACGTCACATAAAATCTCTGACTATAATTAAAAACATCGTATTATACTACTTTGTCTTGATTTCTTTACTAATTTAATGCTTAAAATTGAATAATTTATAACTATTTCTTACCATAATTTAAGGAATTATATAGTTGATTTCTTAAACTTCTTTAATAATTTATCACTCTTAAATCACAAGCTTTACTATCCAGTTTAAATATGTTATTTTATATGTAATATTGTTCCTGAATACCATAAAATATATATTTTGGCAGAAATTCTACATAAAATCAGAGTTATTGCATTTATGTAAAAAAAATTTGACAATAGTCATAAGGACATTGATATGCAATATTTGTATACTAGAACATGTCAGCCTCTTCTTAAGATGCTTTTCGTTTGACTTCCCCTCAGACGTTTCTTTATTTTTTGTTCGATAACATGAATCTATTGAGAACCATGAAGAGAATAAATATCATGAATGTGGATTGAATCATAGTATTTTTGAAACACATAAATAGTCTTCTAATAAAAAGGTGACAATAATAACGGAAACATCTCTGTTTATTTCTTCTGATAGTTTATTATATTTTTAAATTATCATATTACAGAAGCTTAGATATTTTCCTTTTCAATATCAAGTTCTATTAATAATTTATAAATATTTTTCAATATGGAAAATGCAAATGAATAATTAGTAAATATCTATGTTGAAGTATTTAATCTCGCAGTTTTTAAATTCACAATGTATATTTATGTTCATTAGTTAAGAAAAAGTTTTTTTGTGTAATAATTCATTTCATTCATTAACAAATAATCATCAAACATATTAATATTAAAATATTTTTGTATTTTGTATGTACAAATTAAAGTAATCAATTACATACAATTATTCCAACAAATCTTGGTATGAAAATTATAGGCCCTTTATAATAGAACATCTTTTGAAATTTCCATTGGGATACTTTGCAATTACAATGAATTGTGAATTAGGTATGCATGAATTCAAAGATTTTTTGTTATCTTCCTCCAAACTAATTAGGTTATTTAACAATACTTATAACTAACTTAAGGATTCTTGCTTTAGAGTAATGCATGATTTATTCTTAGAATAAAGAATTGCTTTTTTTTCATTTAAAATAATGTCAATATAAAACAAAACGAGTCTAAAGAATTTTTATCTGTGAGTTTTATATATATAACTTTTATTTATTTTCATATAGATGTCCATATAGTTAAACTCGTTCACAACTATATTTTATTTTTAGTACAATTTTTAATAATTAAGGATTCCTTAACTTCTGTTTATTTGTGGTATCATATTCTGTTAGCTTTAAGATCCAAATATTAAGATCACAATGTAATTTAATTAAAGCCTAAATGTAAATGAATTTAGATTTTACAACTTTTCCTATGATAATTTCAAAGATAACCAAATAAAATATAATTTAATGTTGCTAAAATTTTAAGCGCAGTGAATAAACAATTCTGTTCACTTTTGTTTATATCCCACAAAATAGTCAACAGAAACATTGTATAACCCCATATCAAGCAAATACTTTCACCAAATATTTATTTACTTCTCAACACACAGCCTCTTCTATTGATTGTATCCTTATTTCCGGCGTGGAAAAAATTTTAGGAATCTTGCTGAGTAAAGAGAATCGCAGTGGAAGTTTTTTATTTTTCTTATAAGATTTGTGATTGCCACTGCAACATCCAATTCTATGCTTGAGTGATTCATAAGAAGAGTGAATGGAGCATCAATAGAAAACTGATAGAAGAGGTTATTGACTTAGGGTACAAAACAAAGTTCATGTGATGTGAAAATATGTGGCAGAAACAAAAATCTATATTAATTCTATAGATTCATAGTTCTGGCGTTAGGATGAATCATGGATTTTTCAAGCATGCTTGAAAATGGCAGCTTTTAAATGAGTTGATATTGACGAGAAGACCATTAAATACATTTTAGTTAAAATGTATTTAACACAAAAGTAACATAATTTTTTGAAGTAAAGTAGAATTTATTAGTGAGAAACATATCGTTCATTCCATTAAAGAGGATATTGATTATAATCTTATTATATTCATTGCATCAATTATGAGTATAATTACCCAATATGCAACTCTTAGGTATAAAAGATATTAAAAATACTTAAAAATATGCAATCCTAAAATCAGTTTTTTAATCTTTCTTAAGATTCTATACCAAAATTGTTATATATTTAAATTCCTATATAAAAATCATATTTATGTAATTATTTTCCATATTTCAGTTAAAAAATCAAGACAGAATGTCCCCACCTATTGTAAATATAAACAATTAATATTTAGTTACACAAAATATCATTTTAAATTAATTATAAACAACATAATAAATATTCTTTAAATTATTATTATTCATATATAAATTGAAGAAAAAAATTTATAAGAAACACCAAGCAGACTTTAAATTTAACAGTTGCATAAAAAGAGCTACAAAATTTCTAATCATGCTATTAGAGAAAGTGAGCTTGAATAATTTAAAATTTTCAAGAAAAAATCTGGCTTTAAAACGCATTTCTTTCTTTCCAGAATTTTTTTTTCAAGAAAAGAATTTAACTTTATAACGTATTTATATCTTTCTTTCAAGAATATAATTTCATTCCAGAAACAATTTTAATGTCTCATAATGAATCAAGTGAATAATTATGCAGAATTAATATACATTTAAGTTCATGTTAAATTACCTAAATATATTTAATTACTTTTCAATTATAAGATTATTACCAATGTGTATTTTACATATTAAAAGAAGCTTAAAATGCTTAGATTTTGGCAACATGTTTAATGGTAAATTTATAATTTGTTTATTATTGAAACGAAACTCATAAAAAGATAAGGTAAAAATTTTGCTTCAAACGAATATTAAGCTTCTTCAAAAAACTTACGTTCCATATTTATCAGACGTTAAAACGGAATTGTTGAGTTTTTATCGGTTGTCTGAAAATTATTCATTGTAAAATTATGTGAAAAAGCCCTCATTAAGTTAGTTCAAATCAGTTTAAAATTTAAAGAAGTGCTTGATAATCAATTTCTTAATTTAATATTATTTAAAAAATTATTAATTAATTATTAAAAAATACAAAACTTATCTATTCTAAGAAAATACAAAACACAAATCTATATTTGTATTTTTCAGGTATAGTTCCATTGCTGATAGTAAATAAAAATAATCTGAAGTGTTTATAAGCTAATTGTCATCGTGAAGACTTTTGAATTATGATTTTTATAAGTACAAAATGTTTTAAGGGTTTGCTTTTGAATGGTACTTTTTGTGCTGTTAAATGATGTTAACAAATTTATTCTATTAATATAATATATATATTATTAATAACTATAAGAAATTTATTATTCATATATATTATTAATGTATATTAATAATTTTTATCTTTTAAATGTATTATTAGATATAATTAACATGTTTTTATTAGTTTACTTATTTATTGCAAATGCATATGTCATTGAATTATATTGAAGACTTCAGGATCAATCCCAACAATATGTATTAATAAATCAAATATCCGTGTATATTAAAATAATAGTTTGTCTTATTACTTTAAATAAATATAGTAAATTTAGGCTGAATCTAAAGACTTTAACTCTTATTATTGAAGATTAATCCAATTTTTATAAATTTACAGCTATATAAAATATCTAACATCATAAAATAGAATATTTAAAAGTGAACACAATTTCATAAATTCGTTATTATAAAAGAATGGTTTATTTATTTATTTTTTGCATAATATACACACATCTTTTTCATTAAAATTTTTGTTAAGCCCTTAAAACTTCTCATTTTATGCCTTGATGTATCATTTTTAAAGTAATGCAGATGCAAAGAGATTCGAGAATTACTCTGTTGTATAATCCCTCCTACATAATTTAGTTTCTCTGAAATAAAAAATTTATAAGATTATGTTCTGTTTTCTAGTATTATTCTTTTTAAAAATTTAGTTTAACAAAACAGGTTAGAAAACAAACTAATCCACTTTATTTTTTTACCAACTAAACTTCTTAACTTCATTAAGAGAATCTGGATTAAAAAGAACACATTTCAAACCATATTTGAATAAATTAATTTTAAGTTCTTTTGAACTTTAGCTGTTGGAAAATATACATTTTATACTTACTTTATTCTTGAAGAAATAATTTAAGATATTATTTAATTTCTCATAAATAAGTAAATATCTACGTATGTTTTCAAATCCCTCTGTTTATTTATTCTTACGTTTTTTCAAAAAATATGGGATACAAGGACCTAATAGAAATTCAGATACATCAACAGAAATTTCATTTAATAAAGTAATCATTTAATAGTGAAATTACATATTAATATGATGAATGAAACCTGGGAAATAAAATATGTGATTAAATGTAGTTTTCTGACTTCAGAAATTCAAATTCAGTAGTTTTGATAGTTTACTTTTAGAAATTCCCATTTTTTTGCAATTATAAAATCAATATAAGAATAGTTAAAGAAATGTAAATAACTTTAATTAATCTTAACTTATCCAACTTTATCAAAATATCTCTAAACTTGTCAGTCTCAAAACTAAATTAAAAATGTTATAAGCTGCTTATAAGAGCTGTTTTACTCTATGTGCTAGTATTAAAATACACAACCATCAATGGATATGTTGGAGAAAGAAATCCTTTTATATATATATAGAACTATCTTTGCTCAGTGCAGAAAGAAGGACGTTGGACGCTAGATTCATTTTCAAACTGTACAGGTTCTATAGACCAGCGATTCTTAACCTATGGGTCGCGAACCAAAATTGGGTCGCGAAGCATATTTCTTGGGTCGCGCTGAGTCGAACCAAAAAGATAGTAATACACTTAATTTACTAATTGAAGACAATAATATTGATATCACAGATTTTGAAATACAGAAAATTATTATTAATCATTTAGAAAAACTAATAGCAGACTATGATCGATATTTACCTGCATACGATGTTTTCAAATACACTTGGGTTCGAATGCCACAAAGTGACCAAATACTTCAATACAATTTCTACAAAAACACTAAATCTTTATGTGCTTTCTGGTTAAAATTAAAAACCGAAAAGCCAATAATTGTTAAAGAAGCCCTATAACTATTAGTGCCCTTTTCAATAACATATATGTGTGAGGCTGGTTTTTCGGCTCTGTGTGTAATCAAAAACAATTACCGGAACAAGTTAAATCCTAAAATAGATATAAGGTGCTCCTTGACAAGCATTCAACCGAGGTTTGAAGATCTTTCAAAATGTATTCAAGCACAAGGTTCTCATTAAAACTGTATGACTTGCATTTAAAATTTAAAAGACTTAACATATGTATTGATATTTCTTATTTTTTTTTTTTTAGGAATAAAATAAAATGGCAATTATTTTCAAAAAGTTATAAATATATTTTAATTTGGTCAATAAAAATTATTAAAAACACTTGATTATTAATTAAATTTTCCTTGGATCGAAAAGTACTTTTGTTTATTTTTAGTATTAAAAAAATAAATAAAAAATTTAAGTTATAAAAAATCATCATCGTAGGATTGAAGATTTTATAAAAATACGCTCTAAAATAAAGCAATGAAAAATTTTTTACTTTTTTTGGGGTCGCGACATGAATATATTTCTCAAATTTAAGTCGCGGCTTAAAAAGGTTAAGAACCACTGCTATAGACAACCGCAGATTATTTAAATCACCAGTTGTTACCGATTAAGGTAATTTGGTCATGTATTGAGAATTGTTAAAACATTTGAGGGATTATGGTTTCGGCCATGTATGGCCCAAATGGTAAACCCACAAATGTCTTAACAATTTGTTGTTGTTGTTGTTGTTGTTACTAATGACACTTGACAACGCCAAGCCCACCCGTCAAGAGACTAGGCGAATGAAGTCAGAGAGAGGGTGTCTTCCGTTTTTGAATAGAACATCCTCATACGAAGGTGGAGTACAACTTTTGGCTCATAGATAGCAGCACCATCTGAATTTTCCAATTTAGATATTGAAACCAGTGAAGACCCATTGCTTGGCTCCAGCCACCCCTAGAGGCTTTAATTTGTAATGGGAACATGGAGGACATTGCGACTCGACAGATTTTACATGCCCTAGTCACCATTAGTGAACACGACGGATCTTCGGCTAAGCCGGGATTCGAACTCACACCACATAAAAAAACTCATCACAAAAAAAAATAATAACTTGAATGATCCCGGACTAAAGGAAAATCACCGACTACATGATTGGATAATACTAAAAATTACTTTAAATGTTATGAATTAAAGAGGAATTACTAATGGTTAAAGATGCTGGAAGCAACATGTGTTTTTGGCTATTAAGGCACGTAAAAGGTTGTGTTTGTGAAGAAGAAATATATCCATTACAAAAAAATAAGTAAAATATCTGTAGATCCATTTTTCGGTTGATAACTCCTGTATAGATTAATCTCAAAAAGTGACTAAAACAGCAATATTTTACCAGTAGCTTTATGTTAGCATAAAATTAAATCTTAGTCGGAAATCTCCTGCATCACTCACTCATATTTTTTACCTTATTTCTCATTTACTAGCAAATGCCATAATCTAATATTATATAAATTTCTAATATAAAAGTAACAGGGATCAAGGGATCAGTCTTTTGTACCAATATTTAAGGCTAGAAACACATTTTTGTGTACTTGAGATGAAAAATATCAAATCAATAAGGTACTTATTTTGTAGTTAGATACATTTTTATGCTTTTGCACTTATCAAGACTGAAGATATCGCAAAAAGCTGCAATCTCAAATACTGGCTTTATCAATAACAAGAAATAGATGAAGTCAGCTTTATTTTTTATATAAGTGACTTCATTTATTTCTCATTAATTAAGAACAATAAGTGCTGCAATGGTGACAATGAATCCCATTATTAATAATTATTCATTGTAAAACAATTAGTTATAAATTTATAAAAGAAATTTTTGAGTCCTTCCTGAAAAGTTTATATCCATAGGATACACATTTCGCTCATTCTGTAAATAAGAACAAAAATGTTAATAATTTTAAAGTTTGAATTTTACTGCAGGATCAAAAACTTAGCAGCATTACAAAACGCTTTTTGAAGAGAAATAAATGATATTAAATATATGATTATTTTCAATTCAAAATAAACATTCTTCAAACATTAGAGAATTGCTCAAGGACTATTTATAGATATGTAAAGAAAATATCTCATATTAGTTTTTCAATAGAATTGTTTAAAAATGTTGCTTAAACTCTATTTGAACTCCAGACTACTTAATAATATATAGTTTCTGTGATTTATTCTTAGGAATTACCAAACCAAATAATACTTTAAAATCTTATTTTAGGCTTCATGAAACAAACTATTGATGGATTAAATTATTTGTTTTGAAATATAATATTTTACTATGATAAATCTCTTAAAAATGTAGGAAAAATTATAATGGAATTTATGAGAATTTATTTAGATCTATTTATTGTATTGCTAAGTATTTAACTAGAATTGTCAAAAACTCATATTAAAATATAATAAAGGCAAAGCTATAAGATAATTTTAAAAACTTTAAAAGCACAGAAAATATTTCTTTTTAAATAACACGGCTATTGCTTCGTTTATTGGAGAATTATATGGTCGTGTGTACGGAAATTATACATGTAAGTCAACTATTTCATTTAAATTTAATATTAATCTTTCATGCGAACCTCTAAAATGACTATTTTCCTCTCCTCACTAAGATTTACTACTATTTCAAATGCAATTAATTTCTAATTAAAAATTATAATTTTCGCTAATGGAAAATAATAAATACAATAAATTGATAAAAAAAATTACTCACATAAAATTATTTCTAGATGGGAAGAAAGAATGTTTGATTTGCTAGTTTATTTTTTCAATTAAATATTTTCTTAATTACTGAAAGTAAGAAAAGTTCTATTTTTTACTGGATGGAATTGGGAAAACAAAGTTAAAATTAATTATATAGATATGAGAAAAAAGTTGTGTGGTAATCAATTCTTAATCCAAAACTCCAATAATTTATTAAGCTTGAAAATTTTTATCTTCACATTTTATATCAAAAATATTATATTGACTAAATTAGAAATGTGTTTTACTTTAATTCACTCATAAAATTGTTTCAACAAATAATTTTTTTAATTTGAAAACTTGTACAACGATTATTATTTATCTTCTAGAACTATTAAAATGTGTTCTAAATTCAACAAAATGCTTAGGATTTTATTGCGATTTTCAAGATAAGATCTTGAAGAAATATGCGTTAAATTTTAAAATAAGTTGACAATAATTTAAGATGTTCTACTAAATAGAAAAGAAAATAATGCAAAATATTTAAACATTTTCTTATCAGTAAAAATGAAAGAATTAGAATAAAAATCTCACTTGAAATTACTTATCGTAAATCAGGAGAAGTATGCATCAGCAATAAAGTAATCAAAGTAAGTTTAAACAATAAACTAAACACAGATTACTTTTTTTGTCGAATGCCAGCAATATAGGGTGAGCTACATCACTTATACAACTGAACCATAATTTGGTGTGGAGTCCGACTTCCTCATTACACACATGCCATAGAAACACGCGCGTTCATATATAGGGGAAGCTATCATTCATACTCCCTGCATACAAGGAAAGGACAAAGACAAGAGAGAGAGAAAGTACGTCCATGCCCGAACCGGGATTTGAACCCAGAACCTCCTTATCCACAGTCAGCAGGCTGACCATTAGACAGCGGCACAAATCACTCTTATTAAGGATAATACATTCTGTATTAAACTTTTATTTTTATATTTAAGTGTATTGTTTATTTTTAAATCTAATCTAAAATGACTTCTTTCTGATTTTCGTAGATCTGTGCCGCTACCATTGCTTTCATAAGCAACCAGCAATATATTTTATCAACTTAGTTTTATTTTCAAATAAAGTGTTTTCCTTAATATTGTTAACACACCATACATTTTATCAAGAATTAACATTTATTTATTGATATTAGAATAACCAAAACCATTTGTTTGTTTTTCAAATCATTTAAAAGAAAATACACTCAACTATCAACGTTTGAACTCTATTTCTGTTAAATAATGTTGACTATCTAATGTAATGCAATACAATTGACTATCTATAACTATTGATAGTCTATAACTATTGGTAATATTAGGTTGGGGAAAAAGAAATCCATTATTTTTACGTGAACTTTTTGCAACTTCTTTCAGATTCGCTTTGTAAAAAGGTTTAAAACAGTTTTCATGTAGATTTTTAGGTCTTGTATGAAGCTACGACTGCTGACATGCTATCAAGTTTGATAATTTTTGATATTTTATAGACATTCTCGACGATGTTGTATCAATGCGAGGTGCATCTTTAGCATCCAAATACCAAAATGTAATCGACGAAACCAAAATTGTGTGTAACTGGTTGTTACAGTCATATATAGGACGATAAACACCTTTCACAATTTTAGCCACCTGGTTAGCGTTTTCGCCATAATAAAAGCAAAACTAAAATGTATCGAATTTTCTGTTTGTTGTCTCCTATTTTTAAAATCTTGTACTCATAACTGAATTAATCAAACAAAAAACCGCAAGAGAATATTTTAGTGTCAAATTTCACCTTTCCATTGAGCATAAATTTGAAATTGTTTGATAGATACCTCACGAGTGTAGTATATAGGCGAAAGAACCTGGGCCACTTTTGCGCTTGAGGGAACCTGACCCAAAATTGCGCTTGCGGGATTGTGGCCCAGTAGAAATGTTCAACTCATGAAAAAATGTTGTGTTACGTTATGAATAATTGCTTTTCTTAACTCATTACCTGCAGATAGCATTAATTAGTATTGGTAAGAACAGCAGGCCATTTTCCACCGAGACCCGGAGTGGGGTAATGGCTTAATCTCGGTCGTTTTTTTTTTTTTTGTTTACCCGGGGTTTCGCCGAAAAATCATAAACTGAAGTTTATGAAATATCAGCCCTATTCCCCGGGGAAGGACACTCTTCAACTTGATTTAGTATGATTATTATTATTATTGTAGTAAGCAAAACTCTTCAACTTGATTTAGTAAGCAAAACTCTTCAACTTGATTTAGTATGATTATAATTATTGTAGTAAGCAAAACTCTTCAACTTGATTTAGTTGGTTTTCACTTTTTTTTCTTTTTTTTGTATTTTTTCGAATCCATTTTATGTGTCATAGCAACAAGCATGTTATTTTTTTGTGAAAAATAGATACAAAAAAGTAATCAGAACAAAATGCATTTATGTTTCCTCTTCCGAATCGATACATTGTTGGATTTCATGATGACCATAAGATAAAGTTAAAATACCATCATTTTTTAAAAAATTTTTGTCATAAAACGAAGACAATGTTGTTTTGTTTTGTACAACTGTTTTTAAAACATGCTTTTTGGAGACTATAGAATACTGTAAATCTTTAATAGAAAGTTCTTCTTGCAAAACTTGTTTATATTTTTCATGAGTTAGAGAAGCAAGAAAACTTTTTTTTACTCCCTTTGCTGCTTTTTTTACTGATTGATCTTCACATAGCAAACTATACATTTTTGGTTTTCTTTTATTGGCTGACAAGTTTCATTTTTTAAAGTTCCTAGTCGACCTTTGTTAGTTTCACAAAAAAGATAATGATTTTTATCGAAATTGCTCAAATCCATAATTTCCATAAAGTTATTTCGTATATCTTCGTATACATTTGGGGTTTCTATGTGTAAATAAAGCGAATCAGTGTCTGTGTACAACAAGGTGCATTTAGAGTTATAATTTTTTTTTAAATATGAGAAATACAAGTTATATAATTGTAGTTTGGATAATTCTAACACTGTGAATCCAATGTATATAGGCTTATCTAATCTTAGATCAGTTTGTTTCATTTTGAACAATGTTAAACTTTCGTTTAAAGGTTCGAAGTATTCTAAAGCGGGGTTAGATAAGTACTTTTTACATTCCTCGACACTGAGCGCTCCTTTAACATTAACCCTTTTCCTAACATTTTGTAAACATTTCCCATAAAAGGAATTATTTAGTTATTAAAAAATAATTTTTCACTTTCGGTTTTACAAGATAATCTTTTTGAGTTGTTAAATGTCATATATTCTTTTAACCATGGGCTTTGAGAATCTTATGTATCTTATGTATCTTGGAGAGCTTTAAGCCCTGTTTCAGATAAAACTGCAAATTCAAATAGTGTACAATATAATGTTTTTTTGGATAAAAATTAGGTGTTAACTTTTTGCATGGAAAGGTGTTCTTAAGCCCAAATTTTGTGCACAGTTTTTTTGCATAAGGAGATAACATATCGAACGTTATTTTGAGATGTTCTGGTGCTAATGGTAAATCGTTAAGTCTCTCATGTTCTGTTTCGGGAATTTCTAAATCAATCTCTAAAATATATCCTTTGTTGCTGTTTGGAGGAATACTAAACACATCGAAAGAGTTTATTTCCTCTGAAGATAACCAACAAAAATTACCATAAGGTAAAAATTGGCTCATAGCATATCCATAAAGATTAACTATATCTAATGCAAGAATATAGGAATGGGGTTTCGAAGAATCGTAAGTGGATGGTATATAAGGATTGTTTGCCATAGCATAACGTTTACCTACAAGACAAATTCCTCCTCGCATTTGGCTTTCCAACCAAATATAATCGTTAATGTTTTCCAATAACTGCAATTCAATTTTACAAAATTTCAAGCCTGCATCAAATGTAAGTTCGCTTATCGAAATATAATGTACAGGATCAAGTTCATAATATTTTAGAGAAAGAGTTCGAAATGCGCAAAATACTTCTGCAAGCATTAAAACATCTGTATTTTGATATAGTTGTAAATAATCACCAAATGTTTTGCAATTAAATGCTCTGAAAACGGCTACAGCATGAATATAATCTTTTTCAGTGATATTTTGATGTGTTAAAACATTAAAAAAAGCTGCTTGAGGAGGTAAACCAATAGTTTGAAGTTTGTCAATGTGATCACAATATGAATATTTAATACACCTTTTCGATGTAGCAAATACTTGTTTTTGTTGTGTTGAAAGAAACTATCAAACATTTTGAATTCATGATTCGAGATTTTCAGATTTTCAATTAATGTATCAAGAGAGCTGTCTAAAAATTGAAAACTATCTAAGAATTTTAAATGATCTAATGTAAACATAGATATTTTTTCTAAATTTAAAGGAATTATATTAATATCTTTTGCATATTCTCTAGGCAAATATTTTAAAAGTAAATGCGAGTCATAGTTTCTGCTATTGTGTATGACTACAGGAATAAAAAATGTTTTTCTGTATTGCAAATTACAATAGTGGTGTGCTCTACCTTCTACAAAATTTTGGTAGTGCAAATGATGTCGAACAATTCGATCAGTTTTTTTAAATTTTTGGTGGCAAATAATACATTTTGAAAAATCATATATTGAGGAATCGTCAATTTCAATTTCGCTAACTTTTTTTAATTCAGCAATTAGTTTTATAGATATTTCTTTTGCTTGATAGAGAAAATGTTCCACCGCGTCATATCCAACATGATAGTTATGATGAATTATTTTATCATCTTGATCGATAACAAGCATTGCATAGGAGAGAGGAATATGTTTTTCCAGCTCACATGTAAAGGATTTTTTATCATTTGGAGTAACAGTCGAAACCTTAGATAATGCGCATTCGAAGTCAGCAAACATCACAAAACGATGTTTGAGAGATCTATTAATGTTTTTAAATTTCAAAATCAGATTTTTAGGGATTGAAACACGTTGTGGCTTGTTATGAAGGCAAAGAGTTTGATGTTCAATTAAAGTCTGTTTTCGTACAAATCCATTCAAACAACGTTTGCAATAATAATTAAAATGCTTTTTATGTTTCAAAAGTTTGTTTATATTTTTTATTAGATAATAATGCTTTTCATAGAGAAACAAATCTATTTCTCTATAGTTTTGAGAACTAGTGTAAAGAGGATATATCATGCCTTCATCAAAAGCAAAAACATTGATATTTAATTTATTTACATTTTCAAAAAGTTTGATGTTTGCTATCTCGACAGGAAACTTTAACATTTTTGTATCAACAGCTTGCAAATGTTTTTTGTATATGCTACAGCGACCAGCATGCTTTTGCTTAGGGAATAACGCAGCTAATATGCAATAAATGAAGCATTTATTATTAATACAATTGATAGATAAAAGCGCTTTTTTATTAGATAATTTATTCGGTAGTTTGACCGTTTTACATCCTCCAATAATTTTGGCATAATTGCCAATGTGTAAATCTACAAAATCGATTTTATGCAGAAGCCAACCGCTTCCGTTTCTAGTAAAATTATCAACAGAATTCATAATTTTCCTAAAGCCCTCATCTATTACGGAAAATATTTGTGCAGCAGATAAAATGCGCAAGGCATTACTGCAGAAATAATAAGTTTGATACACTGGTGTGTTGTTTAATTCATCGTTTAAAATTTTTGTAAACACAATGTGTAAGCAAATGATAACACGAATTCGTAAAACAGTTGATGTATTTAAAATATTATGAATCACAGGTCTGAGTTCGGAATAAGCAGATTCTACAGAATCAAAATTAGTTCTTGCACGTAATGTTCGAGTAAAACCATGGAATGCAGAGTTCAATTCTTGAAAAATAATATTAGCCATATTTATTTTTCTGTTCTGATTACTTAAATGTATCTAAATTATAATCTTATTGTTTACATTCTTACTCAAGTATCAGGTTCAAGTTCTCTTGTTTTTATAAAATCTTGAATTTTTTCCAATCCTACAGCGATCACTACAGACGTCTTCCAAAAAAATAATGGATAACTTTTTCGCTAACCTAATATGAATAAAATAAAAAGTTAAATTATTTTACATTTTATCTTTTTTTAAAAATCTATGACTTTATAAAACTATTTATCAAAAATGAATCTTCCAAATTTTTAAGGGGTTTAGATGGTTATGGATGTGAATCATTAGTTATATTCAATCATAAACTCTAATTTAAATGTGAAATAAAAGTCTAATTTAGTGTGAGATATTAAAATCCAATTATTGGTTGCCAACAAAATTAAATTATAAATAAAATAAATCTTTTCAATATTTTCAGTCAGAATATAAAGGTTAATTCATTACAAATAATTACTTCAATTTTCCTTGCATTCTCTAAAATTTATCGGATAAGTAAATATTTTTGATATTTATTGCTTTTTATTTTACTTAATCAGCTTATTTTTTTACTTTTTCAGGTGGACCACTCTAAGTTGGTTTAATTTTCAAAAAACTTTCATAAATTATATAAATAAAGCATATAAAATATATAAATAAAATCTTATAACATAAAATGTTGATAAATATTTATTAAAATAAATCAAAAGAAATTCATGAACTATAATCAGATAAATCGAAATAGATAAATCAATAGATAATTATTGATAGTGTAAATAATCGAAACTAATATATTCCTTAAAAATAGAGCCAATTACACTCTGCATTTCAAGCTTAAAATTGTAATTTAATTCCTAAAAGAAAAATAAATGATTTATGCTTATCAATTAACTCTGTCAGAGTTTTCTCCAAAGAATTGTCGATAACGTTACAGATTACCTTCGCGTTTCAAGAGTTGACCTTAAAAAATAGTTTCCAAAGCGATAAATTTAGCTTTCTTAATTTGAAGTGAGTTTTTCTAATCTAGTAATTTAGTACTCAAGAATAATTTCCCAAATGATTTTAATTTCAAATTAAACTTTTCCTTAAAACATAAATTTAATATTTTAATTCATGAATTATTCTCTTAATTAGTATGATTAGAAAATAAAATAAAATCTTTTAGATGAAGTTTTTTTTTTCTAAAACCAATTAAAGTGATGGAGTTTTACCCAAAGCTTAATTAGTCAACATTCTTTCATATGAGAAAATATTTAAAAATTTATATCCGGTTTCATTCATAATTAAATAGTATGATTTGAAAGCTAATTATAAGAAAAGTTTTCAATATGATTTAAAGAAGATTTTAAGATGTAAAATAGTAAAACATTTAATTCATAGAAATATCAATGATAATATCTTATCAGAACATAACTTTCATTATATTTACAAAGTTATTTAAGCAAAAAATAAAATTTTTATTATCATGCATAATCAATTAAAAATATAAAATGCATTTGAAAATGAACTATTATTTAAGTATTTATTTATGATCAGGTATCTCCTATACTGTTAAATCCCTCTTCTAACTGTTATACTCCTTATTAAATCACTTATAATGAGTTCATCATTTTAATAAGGATTATGGACTATACACTAATTAGTGTAATTAAAACCTATTTAAATAGGTTTTAATTTGAATCTAGCTCTTTTGTTTCATTTATATTTTAAATGAATTATTATTGAAAATAGTAAGTTTGCCGGCTTTATTTGCTCATACTTTATTAAATACACAACACGAGTAAATATTTATTTGCAGTCAAAGTAGTAAAATTAATCTAGTACACGTGATAATACGATTAATCCCTTTATTGAAGTCAATGGTGTAAAGCTAAATTTTTTTATGAAATATAAAATTAATCTGCTAATTTACAGGATTATAGTTCCCACTTTTAATATAAATATATAATTTAATGTCGTTGCCGTGTGCCAGCTAGGCTAGCAGAAGGGGGTGCTCTACTCCACTTTTCCTACTGAACCGTAATTTGGTGTGAAGTCCGCGACTTCCTCAGTACACACATGCAAAGGTACCAGTTTATAGGGTAGGCAACCTTTTACAATCCATTTATTCAAGGAATCGAAAAAGACAGGGTAGAGAGAAAGTATATCCTTGCCAGAACCTGGATTCGAACCCAGGATCTCCCCATCCATAGTAGAGACGTTGACCGCTGTACAATGAAAGCAGTATACAATTTAATGACTTGTAACAATAAAAAAAAATTATAAAAGATTTTTTAAGCAATGAATGTTAAAATAATTCATTGTAAGTTAACTTTAATTTGTGTTGTTGTTAAGTCATTGTAAGTTAACTTTAATTTCTTTCATTGATAAAGGCATAACAATGAAAGAAATCTATTTCATAATGATTATAATTCATTATATTAATTATTATTATTATTCGTCACAATCACATGATTCAGGATTAATAATTTCGTTTTGATTATTGTTATAACAACTAATGTGAAGTAAATCCAATTAATGGAACTACTTTGATACCCCCCCCCCAAATCGGAAATTTGGCGACTTTTTTTCTCCCCAAGCAAAATACCTGTTTTTGGTGCATTTTATCTCGCCAAGATTCTCACCAAATACAAATAATTAATAACAAAAAAAACTTAAAAAAAAACTCGAAAAATGGTAAAAAAAAATACAAGAAAATACTAAATTTGGCAACAGCAAAAACCTAAAAGCTGAAAAAACCTAAATTGGCAACACCAAAATAAGAAACAGCAACCTTAAAAAGTCCGTAAGGAGTGCCAGATTTGGCGTGTAATTTTTGGGGTTATATCAAAGTTGTTCCTAGTTAATATATGATTAATAACAATAATAAATTATATTAATTATTATTATTATTAATCACAATCCGTGATATATGATTAATAATTTTGTTTTGATTATTATTATAACAATTGATGTGAAGTAAGTAGTCAAATTAAATGAAACTCATCACACAAATAAAATAGTATTTTAAAATTTTCAACCAAAATAAAACAATTCAAAAAGTTTCTAGATTGACTAAAGATGTTATGTTGACGTGTGTAATCTCTATAAAAAACTTCTTTGCTTGAAAAGAGATATTTGAATTATTATATAAACATTAAATTGGCTCAATCATTTGTCACAAATTATTTGCTTCAAGCCCAAATATATTCACTTGCTGAAAATTAACGATGTTCAATGGATAATATGCAAATGTTTCCTGTCATATGTTTGGAATTAGTCCTGCTGATGTTTGATACGCCAAGTTTTAAGTGCCATTGAAGGAAGACGAGATACAAACAAACTCAGAAATCAATTCAACTTAAATATTAATTATAATTTATTAGTCTGAATAGAGGAATGATATATGTATTCATTATTGCAAATTAATCTGCTCTTCTAATTCCATGGTTATAAGTGCAATTTATTAAATAAAGTATCGGTTTTTGTATCCTTGTTATAACAGTTAAGATAGCTAATAAAAGTTTTAATTTAATCCATACTCTATTTCGCTTTGATAGAACACAGATAAAATGGCTCCTGGGAGGAAATTAAAATTTTTACTTGTAATATTAACTATCAAAACCTTAAAGTAGTGTTTATAATTTCTCTATACAAATAGTCCTTTTTTCTTAAATTTCTTATCACGTTTGACCCTCTAAGCTTGCAAAAAAGTGTAGTTTATTGGTATTCACCAAGTGCTTAAATTTTAGAAATATATTCGACATTTTTTGTTAAAATAAGAAAAGAGTACATTTTCAGAAAACTAAAATAAGCCCTCTTTCTTACTTCTGCGTTATGAATGCAAAGAAAAATCTCTGCTAGATTTAAAATTCGGAAGAAAAAGAACAATTTTAAAGTATTTTTGCAGAAGATTTGTTTCAGAAAAATTCCGCGTTTCTTGAATTTCAGAACCTATGCTTCATCGACAGTTATATTTTTGTTATTTAATATGAAGCAAGAAGATAAAAGAACAAAAAATGTTTTATTTAGACATAAATTTTAACTGTACGTGGCTTTTTTCTCACTTTCGAAAAGAAAGAGTAAATATCTTAAATAGTCATGTTTTATTTATGATGATTACTTAGCTTTAAGCACATACCACAACTAAAGTGTCTTCATAAATCTGTGTTACTCACGTGACCATCTTATTGCTTTGCAATTCTTTCTGGTAAGTTGCACGCTCCTACTAGTATTTAAAATCTTAATGGAAGGTATTTACTTAAAAGAAGAAATTGTGGAGAAATCTGAAATATACAATTCGCAATATATAAAACAATGTATTTAATATTTTTTATTGTTGGTTATCCTTCTGACTTAATCATAACACTGAAGTTTATCTTTAATATAAATTGTATTGATGTAGGATATAAAACATATGTAACAAAAGCGAAAACAGAAGGGAAAAAATAAGAAAGAAGGAAAATAGAATGAAGAGCCTTTCTTTATTATTCTATCTTATCCAAGAAAATGTTTCATTTTGAAAATATTCTAAAAATATTTAGCTATTTTTAAACTTAGAATCTACTGTTCATATTTATTACCTATTTATTTATGATAACGTGTCTGTGAAATCTCAATTTTCTTTAGATTGACATATAAACAAATGATACTTTATTAATAAGTAATGATAATTTTAAATGTGTTATAAATTATTATAACACAATGTGTGCGTACATTAAAGACTAGTGTGTGTGTACATTACAGTGTCATTTCCTATAATGTAACTATAGGTTTTTTAAAACAAAACAGTTTCTATTTATGAGAAACATTATTTTGCATTTAAATCTTTACACGAAAGTTTGTATTCGAAATCTATAAAATTATTTTCTATTTATCACGATAAAATTATGCTCGGTTATATCACATTTCAATTTTTAGTGTTCTTATCTTTCCTGATAATATTATAGGTTTTAATAAAAAAAATATGTATATGTACCAGATGTTATTATAATTAGTTTCGAAATAAAATTTTATATTTACTTTAGCTGGATTATTTAATTCTTAAAGAGATATTAAATTCTGACTTGTAATATAGGTTTTTATTGTAGAGGATATATTTTGTTTTTATTTATAATTTTAATGTTCCTTTTAATTTAATTAATAAGAATGCTACAAAGTAAATTTATATAATAAAAGCACACATACAATGATAACGTTATTGCATAGCGGTTTAGAATATATTTCTGAAAAATTTTCACACATCTTTCATTTTCTTATGGGATTTTATAACGGTTTTTATAGTTCTGACAGCATTTTTTTTAAATATAATATTAGATAGAATAGAAGACGCGTATGAATATTAACGTGATAGAAAGGTAAACTGTGCTGAATAAAAATTCAAATAAATTTATAAGAAATTTACAAATGACTTATCCTTACTTATTGTAATGTGTTACTTTGCTTATAAAGTTCCATTTTTACGTTTGTTATTAGCATTTCTTTTAACCACTTAAGAGCTTCATTTTTTCAACAAATTGTGTCAAAAAATAAGCATATTTTTGAGAAACAATTTTCTGTTAAAATCGATTGTATAAACTCAAATCAAGAATCAAAACTATTACAATTATTGATTTTATAAAATTATTTTAATTTTTATTTCGTGCAAAAAATCGCATTTTCACTTCAAGTTGGTTTTTTCCGGAGATATAAGTGAACTGAAAAGAACACTTTACAAGAATGAATGTAGAAAAAAATGTACAATTGTACTTAAATCTAATATTCCTTTTAAAATTCAGTTTTTGTATGGTAAATTTTAAAACAAAGGGAGACAAGCATAGTCCAAAATCACAATCTGGACAAAAATGTCTTGTTTCTTTTCTCAGCCGTTTTCTAGAATCATTTCTTTTCGAGCAACACACAAAGCACTGCCTTGTCGGTCTCAACTTCTTTTCACTTGGAGCAATCACTTCTAAAAAGTGTCTTTTAATCATAAGGGATTGAGCAAAATTCCTGGTCTTCCTTTTTTTCATTTACTGTCCCATGCCTTTCGATAAGACTATCTATTACATCAAGTATAAAACTCAGATCCGTGTATTTTCTCCATGCTTCTGGTATAAAACAAAAGCATTTCCACAACGATATATCCAAAAGGTGGAAGAATATTTTCTTATAATTTTTCTTTCCTCTCTTCTTTGTGACTGGGTAATTAGTGAGATGCTGATCCATTCTATCTACACCTCCCATAGTATTATTGTATTCCATCACTACTTTTGGCTTCTTCCTTGCCTGATCCTTGTGAGACGGTACTTCAATCATTAGAAGATTGTGTATTGTAGATAACAAAGATACAGCTTTCTTATCCATCCATTTGAAGAAAAAAAATCCTACCTCTACTGGACTTCCAGAGCCATCTGTTAAAAACGTTGTAAACTAAAAAAAGGAAAAAATTCGGGCAAATCATAGCAATAGAATAAAAAAATGAGTCACACGAGCAGTACTCAGGCAAAACAGGGAAGGCCTCTTTTCTAGTACCCGAACGGTGTTCGGGCAAAACT
>JAPDSC010165244.1:0-13142 GCA_026290005.1 Latrodectus geometricus
AACCGCGATATTCTTGTAGAGCTGTCCTTCCTGAAGATTTTGGTGTGTCGCATGCCTTACTTGATACATTATTTTGTTCTAAATTCAAATCGGTACATAGGTACTGAAAAATTGAAAAAATCGTAAGGTCATGAACCTCCATAAATTAATGAAATAATGCTAATTTTTAAATAATCCATTATTTATTGTGCAGGTCCCCTAGACTCTTTGAAAGTGTATGCGAGTGCTTTTTGGCTCACTTGAGGCCCAGGCGAGAAGTTCCGGGCATTTTAAAAATACCTCACTTCACTTCAGTTGGCATCAGAGCCGGACTTTTTTGTTTCCCGGTATCTCCACGGAGTTTGAGACATCGGAATGTCCGGGAAACGTGATATTCTTGTAGAGCTGTCCTTTCTGAAGATTTTGGTGTGCTGCATGCCTTGTTTGATACATTATTTTGTTCTAAATTCAAGTCGTTACATAGGTGCTGAAATTGCAGGGTCTAGGCCCTTTTAAATTGTTTCGCGGTTTCTCTGCGGAATTTGAGGCATCGGAATTTCCGGGAACCGCGATATTCTTGTAGAGCTGTCCTTCCTGAAAATTTTGGTGTGTCGCATGGTTGGTTGGTTGGTTGGTTGGTTGGGTTTTGTGGCGCAAGGTCCAAAAAGGACAAGCTGCGCTAAAAAATTAAGTTTTAAGAAGAACTTTTACAGGGCTCGGAGTTGTCCTGATATTCCTGAAATTCCTGATTTTTTAAAAAACGTCCTGAAATGTCCTTATTTTTCAAAATAAATCCTGGAATTCCTTAATTTTTATTACATTCCTTTGAAAGTTTAATTTCAATTAATAATTTTATATTTTTCAGTTGTAAATTTTTCTTTCAGTGGAATATATTTTTTCTTTCAACTGCTTTCTATGCAAAAAGAAAGAGAAAAATTTCCCCCTTTTTTGTTCTCTTTCAAACCGGAAATAGGGTTGCCATACATTCGTCTGCGCCTCGTTTTCAGCCATTGCTCACGCATGTCTGAAGTCAAAAAAATTTAGGTTTGGGTTTACCATTAAATTCTATTTGGTGCCTTTACAGACAAAGATTCTGATTTTAGTAGTGCACAACTATTTACAATGATATCGAAATTGTGAGAATTATTGGCCTACGTTTATGCGCATGCTTGAAATGCTTATCGCGCTGTTTTGGAAGATTTTGATGAGTGTTTTGAAAAATTTTTATTAGCAAGCTCAGAATTTTCTTTTTTGAAAACATTTTTTTTTTTAAAAATGCCAAGGATAACGAAATTTTCCGACAAATGGTTGGAACTGGAAGATGGGAATAAATGCCTAATCAAGACATGGTGCCGAAGTGTTGACGATGTTCATTCTGTGGAGTGCTTCGTATGCAAAAGCAGATTCAGTGTTTCAAATATGGGTTTTAGACAAGTGCTTGCGCATGCAGATGGATTAAAACACAAAAAAGCTGTGAACTGTTACAAGAATCAAACACTATTTACTATCAAGTCATCAACTTCATCTGAATCCTCGACATCGACTGTAGTAGTGAATAACAAATCATGGCTCCCCAAAACGACATCAGAGAAAACCATTAAAGCTGAAACCATTTTAGTTTTAGTGGCAATAAAAAATAATTATTCTTTTTCATCTTTGAATGATTTAGCTAACATTTACGGAGAAATTTTTGATGATTCCTCCATAGCAAAAAATCTCAAATTATCTGACAAAAAAGTAAGGTATATGATTAATTTTGAATTAGGTCCGTATTTCAAAACTCTTTTGTTTCGGGATATCGGCACTTCATATTTTGTTTTACTTTTCGATGAAACTACTACAAAACAAATAAAGAAACAGTTGGATATTTACATCTCATATTGGTCTGATAAACAAGGTAAAAATGTCATTTGTTACCTCGAATCACATTTTTAGGGCATGCTGAAGCCAATAAAATTGTAAAAATTTTATTAAGTTTTATTCAAAATAATGGTTTGAATTTAGAAAAATTAATGCAGTTGTCAATGGATGGACCAAGAGTTAATTTAGCTGTTTTAAAGCAAATAAATAGTGAACTGAGTAAGCAAAGTTTACCAGTACTAATTGATTTGGGTACATGTTGCTTACACATAATCCATGGAGCACTGCGTAAGGGTATTGATAAAATTGATTGTAATATTGATGGATTTGCTATAGATATTCATCAATTTTTCAAGCTATCTCCTGCAAGAAGGGAAGATTATCATTCCTTACAGTTAGAAATACTGGAAGAAACTTTAGCTAGACATAGTTTCCTTCGTCATGTTGAGAGCCGTTGGTTAACTTTGGGCTCAGTTTGTGAGAGAATTGTTGAACAATATGATGTTCTAAAGGAATATTTCATTGTTAAAATACCTAAAGAGTCGAAATCTCCTCTTTCTGATAGACATCTTCGGATTATAAAACATTTGAAAGACCCTAAGACTCTGGCTTATCTGCACTTTGTTTCATTTTTTTGTAAAACTTTTGAACCTTATTTACTTCTAATGCAAAAAGTCGAACCTTTAGTACATGTGATGTACAGTAAGTTAAATGAACTTGTTCGCAGTATTATGTTTAAATTTTTAAACCCAGAAGAAATCTGTGAAAAAAATAGAGTAAAGTTGCTACAAATTAATGTTGATTCAGGAAAAAATTAGTTAAATTTAAACAAGATTGAAGTAGGTCATGGTGCAAAAGCAATGCTGGAAGAACTTACTGATAAAACAACATTTCTACAAAGTATTAGAAGCTGCTACATAGCAACTTCAAAGCATTTGCTTCAAAAACTTCCTATAACAAATCCTTTACTCAAAGATCTCCAGTGTTTGTCTCCTTATAATAGAAAAAAAGGAAGAGTCTAGGAGTTCATGTAGCAGATTAATTAAACATATTCCTCATGTGAATAAAACTTCTTCAGATTTTGATAAGATGAATGAAGAGTGGATTCTTTACATGTGTGAAGATGTGACTTTGATTGTGAATGATTATGATAATGATCAAAATATCTGTAAATATTGGAATGCTGTTTTCAATATAAAAGATGCTGGTGGTTATATAAAATATCCTACTCTTTCTAGAGTGGTTAAAGCATGTTTGTCGTTATTGAATGTAAATTCCCAACCAGAAAGGGTTTTCAACTAACAATTATGTTGTGACAAAGGAGAGAGCATCTTTATCGGAATTAACCGTTCAAAGTTTACGGATTCGTCATGATGTTATTCGAATGCATGGCAATTCTGTTTCCTCCATTCCCTATACCAAAGAAATGATGCATTATATTCAGAAATTTCATGCAGAATATGCATCATATATGGAAAAATCAAAAGATGTAACAGAATTAGAGAAGAAAAGAAAGGACGAGGAAGATGTAGAAGCTACTAGTGAAAAAAAGATGAAACAATCGCACCCATTAGAAAAAATTAATGAACTTGAGGAAGAAAAGAAAAATTTGCTTGATAATCAGTGTGTAGCTCAAAAACTTTTGGATGATGCAACTAAAAAAATAGCATGTGCTATCAGTGATGATAATATGAGTGATGTGAAAGTTGGACAAATGATGTTGTCTGTTGCTAATGCAGAGATTGCATCTGGGAATGATAAATTAAAAAAGTGCAGTATTAAGTTATTGGAATTAAATGCTAATGCATCCAGTTCAAAATGAACATTATTCAATTATACATAAATTAACTGTTAATTTAAAGCATTTATCATGTAACTTATTAATTTTCAGAAAATGTTCAGTATAATAAGTTTAAATTTCTGTATTATTTTTCATATTGTTGTATTAAAAATTAAAAAACTCAGAATTTATTAAATAGTTTATTCCTTTCTAAAATGTGTTTTATGCATAAAACAGAAATTAATATGTAAAAGTGTGAGAATCGAAAGCACTTAGACACAACATCCGGCCACACCTTCCTCCCCTCCTCTTCGAGACCTAAAGAAAAGGTTAGCGGAATGATTACAGAGAGGGGTATGAAACAGAGTGTACATTTTCTCTGGAACTTGCAACTTCTGTTTTGGGTGTCCTAAGCCATTAGGACCGTTATGATTTGGAGACGTCAGTCTCATTATTTACGAATAGTTAATTGTTTGGGCTACTTTAGCTAGCTTCATTAGTTAATTATGTGTGTAAGAGACGCCAGTCTCAAAAATATATCTATCAGCTTCTCAAGCCATGTGATAGATTTCAAATGCTTGTTTTGTGTTGTGATGCTCTAGAAAAATAAATTAAAATTAGCATCTGTAATTTTCTTCGCAATTATTTCACCCGAACCTATGCACTCTTATTTACCATTATCGGATTACCAATTCAAAATAGAACGTTGGGAACTTTACTAAAAGTAACATTGGTTTTCTTTAATTATTGAAATATGTCCTGAAAAATGTCCTGATATTTCTTGAAAATAGTGTCCTGAAAAAAAAAATTCTGTACTCCGACCCCTGCTTTTATTAGCAAAACCCATACACAACGTTAAAAATTTAAAAAACAAAAATAATTGTATATAAATATATTAAAATCTAAATGAGTAAAATTGTAAAGGTAGACTAAAACTCCTAAAATTTAAATAAAATAAAGAAATCCAATTGCCTTTAAATAGGCAAAGAGATTTCTGTGGGGTGGTTCCCCCAACAAATCAGACAAGGTTAAAATATCAGATTTAAAAAACTGTAAACGTTTGTGGTTAAAATATTGGCATGAAATTAAAATATGATAAATAGTGTATGGTTCATCACACGTTTCACACCATGGATTTAATTCACTTAAAAACAAATGTCTGTGTGTGAAACGTGTGTGTCCGATACGAAGGCGAGTCAATCTTACGTCTGCACTTCGTAGCGGTAAAACAGGTAATGAGGTGACTGATGAGATGATAGTATGTAACTTGTTGACAACCTGCATATTCCATGATTCCTGCCAAAGGGAAAAAATAAATGCTTTGACACCCTTTCTCACATCAGAGAGCGGAACTGATGGTAAGGGTTGACCTGATGCAGCCTTTGCAGCTGCATCCGCTCTCTCATTTCCATCAAGACCTACGTGACTTGGTACCCAACAAAATAAAATTTGATAACCCTTGCCAGCAAGGGATTCCAATACTCTGAAAATCTTAGACACAACAGGATGATTATTAAAACTATTGCCTCTCAAAGCTACCAAAACGCTCAAGCTGTCAGTATATATACAAAATTTATGATAGTCATCTGTATTCACCTGCTGAAGAGCATAGAATATAGCTGTTGCTTCAGCAGTGAAGATGGAACAGGACGAATGTAGGCTGTAGCTGAAAGTTGTATTATTCATGATAATTCCACAGCCCACATGTCCTGCCGATTTAGATCCATCTGTGAATACAGGTTTGTATGATTGATACTGACAGCGATGAGAATGAAATAGCTGTTGAAAGACAATAGGAGTTGTGTCAGATTTTGCATATTGAGTAAAGGAATAAATAAAATCTAGTGTTGGGTTATACCAAGGCGGATAAGCAAAGTAATTAGGTGATACAATCCACAAATCACGTAGATCAGTCAGAGACAAATATGATTTCATTCGTGTGAAAAAAGGTGCGATGCTCATTGGACGAGCATCGTATAGTCTTTTAATAGAGGCATTTGGAACCATGGACCGTAATGGATGATGAGGGGTCGACATAACTTTGGCGTAGTAATTGAGAGACAGCTGCATCCGTCGCAGGTCTAATGGTAATTGATGACATATTACATATAGACTCTGGACGGGGGATGTGCGAAATGCGCCTGAACATATTCTCAAGGCAGAGTGATGAACGGTGTCCAATCTGCGTAAGACGGAAGACCTTGCAGATCCATACACAACACATCCGTAGTCAATTCGGGATAAAATCAAAGATTGATAAACCCGAAGGAGTGATGAGCGATCTGCACCCCAAGATGTATTTGATAACACCTTGAGGATATTAAGCGATCGCTCACACCTCTTCCGCAAATGTAAAACATGCGGAAGAAAGGTTAATTTTCGGTCGAAAATCACTCCGAGGAATTTTACCTCATTGACTACAGGTATTGGAGTATTGTTGATGTGAATGACTGGATCATTATGCAGGCTTGTCTTCCTGCAAAAGTGGACACAACAACTCTTGCCAGGAGATACAGTAAGGCCATTTTCAGCACACCATGCAGCTAATTTATTTACAGCAGTTTGTAATTGTCTCTCAATTAATCGCATGTTGGACCCCTGACATGATATTTGCAGGTCGTCAACAAATAAAGTACTTTGAACAGATGGAGGTAGATGATGAAGGATGTTGCTAATGAATAAGCTAAAAAGTGTGACACTTAAAATTGAACCCTGAGGAACACCCTCAGGTTGATTAAAAGTATTGGAAAAGATTGTTCCAATACGTATCTTAAAAATACGGGAGCTTAAAAAATTCTGGAGGAATATCGGCAGATTACCCCGAAAGCCAAAATCATAAATCCTACGGAGAATTCCATAACGCCACGTACGGTCATAAGCCTTCTCTATGTCGAAGAAAATGGAGACCAGATGATTTCTTTGCACAAAGGTATTGCGAATCTGGGTCTCCAAACATGTTATATTATCAAGAGTGGATCTTCCTTTGCGGAAGCCACTCTGATTAATATGAATGCAGTTATTCTTTTCTAGGACATATACGAGGCGGGCATTGACCATACGTTCGAGAGTCTTACATAAGCAACTCGTCAGAGCTATAGGTCGATAATTCAAAGGATTAGAAGGATCTTTACCAGTCTTTAGGATCGGAATCACTATTGCTTCTCTCCATAATGATGGGAATTCATTTTCAGTCCAGATCCTATTGAACAAAAGCAATAAGTTCAATAGGGAGTCTGGACTTAAATTTTGAAGCATGAGATAGCTGATTCCATCAGGTCCTGGACTGGTGTTATTAGTCTGCTGTAATGCGTTCTTCAATTCTGACATCCGAAATTCACAGTTGTAAGGTAAGGCTTGTCCCTGAGTGAAACGAATTGGATTTCGCTCAACACGACTCTTAGTCCTTAAAAACGAAGGACTGTAAGAGTCAGTGCTTGAGACATTAGCAAAAGTTTCACCAAGGATATTAGCGATTTCCTTAGGAGAAGAATGTATAGCAGCTCCGGTTTTTAATATGGGAATGGAAAATTCCTTATAAATTCCATTGGCTGCTTTTACTCTTCTCCACAACTGTTTACTGGATGTAGAAGATGTTATGGAAGAAACATAGCGAGACCAAGATTCCTTCTCACTTTGCCGACGAGCTCTGCGAGCCAAAGCTTTTGCTCTCTTAAAGGCAATTAAATTCTCCGTTGTGGGGTATCTCCAGAATAACCCCCATAACTTCCTTTGTTTTTTATAAGTTTTTTGACATTCGTTATTCCACCATGGTTTGCAACGCCTTTTTATTATAGCACCCCAAGATGTATTTGACAATACCTTGAGGATATTAAGCGATCGCTCGCACTTCTTCCGCAAATATAAAACATGCGGAAGAAAAGTCAACTTTCGGTCGAATGTCACACCAAGAAATTTAATCTCGTTGACTACAGGTATTTGTGTGTTGTTCAGTATGATAACAGGATCATTGTGTATGCTGGTCTTCCTGCAGAAATGGACACAACAGCTCTTGCTAGGAGATATTGTAAAGCCATTCTCAGCACACCATGCAGCTATTTTATTAACAGATGTTTGTAGTTGCCTCTCAATTACTCGCATGTTTGATCCCTGGCAAGATATTTGCAGGTCATCAACATACATTGTGCCATGAACTGAGGATGATAGAAGATGAAGAATGGAACTGATGAATAGATTAAAAATGGTTACACTTAAAATTGAGCCTTGGGGAACACCCTCGGCTTGATTAAAAGTATTGGACAAAAGGTGTCCAATACGAACTTTAAAAACTCGGGAGCGTAAGAAATTCTGAAGGAATATCGGAAGATTACCCCGAAAGCTAAAATCATATAATTTACGGAGAATACCATATCGCCACGTACGGTCGTATGCCTTCTCGATGTCAAAGAAAATGGAGACCAGATGATTCCTTCGCACAAATGCATGGCGAATTTGGGTCTCCAAATATGTAATATTATCAAGAGTGGATCTCCCTTTACGAAATCCACTCTGATTAATGTGTATACATTTATTTTTTTCTAAGACATATACGAGACGGGCGTTAACCATACGTTCGAGAGTCTTACAAAGGCAACTCGTTAGAGCTATTGGTCGGTAATGTGAAGGTTCTGAAGGATCCTTACCAGGCTTAATGACCGGAATCACTATTGCTTCGCTCCAGAGTGATGGAAATTCATTTTCAGTCCAGATCCTATTGAACAAATTCAATAAGTTCAACAGGGAATCTGGACTTAAATGCCGAAGCATTTGATAGCTGATTCCGTCTGGTCCTGGGCTGGTATTATTGGCCTGCTGTAATGCTCGCTTCAATTCCAACATCCGAAATTCGCAGTTGTATGGCAAAGCTTGTCTATGGTTGAAACGAATTGGTATTTGCTCAGCTCGACTCTTAGCCCTTAAAAACGAAGGACTATAAGAGTCGGGGCTGGAAACACTAGCAAATGTTTCACCAAAGACGTTAGCAATGTCTGCAGGAGAAGAGTATATAGCAGCTCCGGTTTTTAAAATAGGAATTGCTAATTCTCTATAAATACCATTGGCTGCTTTTACTTTTCTCCATAACTGCTTACTGGATGTGGAAGATGTAATTAAAGAGACATAGCGAGACCAGGATTCCTTCTGACTTCTACGACGAGCTCTGCGAGCTAATGCTTTTGCTCTCTTAAAGGCAATTAGATTCTCCGTTGTGGGGTATCTCCGAAATAACCCCCATAACTTCCTTTGTTTTTTACAAGTTTCTTGACATTCCTTGTTCCACCACGGTTTGCAGCGCCTTTTTAGTTTAGAAGAACTCTTAGGTATTGCAGTATCAGCTGCTCCTACAATTGTTTCAGTGACTTTATTTACGGCATTATCAATATCCTCGATCGTAACCATTTTATCATCAACGACTGCCAATTGTGTAAATAACGTCCAATCTGCCCGACTGTACACGTAAGTAGGTACGCGTTGCTGCACACTACTACCTCCAGTCTGGGAGATGACGAGTGGGAAATGATCGCTATTATGCAGATCATTCCCTACTGTTAAATTCAACAATGGCATAAGTGAAGGTGAACAAATGGCGAGATCGAGAGAATGAAATGTTCTTGTGGGTAGGTGGAAATATGTCTTCTCGTCGGTATTGATCAGACAGAGGCAATTATCAGAAATAAATTGCTCTATCTGACGACCGCGAGAATTAGTATCATCACTTCCCCACAAAGAATTATGTCCGTTAAATTCACCTACTAACAAAAATGGTGTAGGCAGCTGATCCACTAATGCATCGAGTTCCTCTTGGCGGATGACATCATGTGGCGGCAAATACAGACTACAGACTGTAATCAAACATGATGTGTGAATTCTGATCGCTACAGCCTGTAGAGTTGTATTGATTGGATGGACAGCGCTGGGGTAGTTATTGGATGTTAATATGCAAACACCACCAGACACTGCACCATCGTCACCACAGTCTTTTCTAAAACAATTAAATCCACGCATGTTAATGTTATTGTTGGACTTCAGGAAAGTTTCCTGAAGTGCCAAACATACGGGATTATATGTTGATATTAGAGACTTGATGTCATCATAATGTGAACGCAAACCATGGCAGTTCCAAGAAACAAAGGAAGTTATTGTTTAATTTGAGGAGCTCCTTTCCCGGAGCTGGAAGGCGGTTCATCTATCAGCTCCTCGAACGATACATCATCGTCCGAGGGATATAAGGACACCGCGTCAGTCTCCAAGCAGGAGAAAGCGTTTTGGGTGGAAATTAGTCTTCTTTTTGGTTCTTTCGAAATTTTAAATTTAAGAGCTTTCTCCGCTTTTGATTTGGCGAAAGGAGCTTTTTTTGAAAATGTCGGAGATTTTTTAAATTTCGGCTTTTCAGATGGTTGGGGTAATTTAATTGGGGAAACAGAAAAATATTCAATTTGAGTGCTGCTCGATTTGGTGACCTTCCTGGCAGCAGTAGCATAACTGACTCCAGGTTGAGGAGTACGTGAAGTGACTTGTTTTCTCGCCTCAGGATATGAGCATTTTTGCTGAACTTTTATCGTGGTGATTTCCTTTTCCAGTAGATACTGAGGACAACTTCGAGAATAGGAGGGATGGTCACCATGACAGTTGACACAAACCTCCTTCGCATTGCAGTTCGAGCTATCGTGGCCAACCACCGCGCAACGAGCGCAGGTGAGTTTGCCTCTGCAAGCGTTTCTCGAGTGTCCAAAGCGCTGGCATTGGAAACATCGCAAAGGATTAGGGATATATGGCCTGACGGGTAAATTCATGTAAGCAGCTTTTACATACTGCGGAAGGTCTGGGTTTGTTGTTTGTTGGGTTGGGTTTTGTGGCGCAAGGTCCAAAAAAGGATAAGCTGCGCCAAAAATTAAGCTTTAAAGAAAATTGATAGATTTTAGGCAAAACCCAAACTCAACATTAAAAATTTAAAACACAAAAATAATTGTATATAATAACTTTAAAATCAAAATAAGTATAAGTATATAAAATTTAAATAAAATGAAGGAAACCAATTTCCCTTAAAAAGGAAAAAAGGTTTCGGTGGGGAGACTCCCCCACTAAATCATGCATGGTTAAAAGGTCAGTGTTTGTTTGTTTGTTTGTTTGTTTGGGTTGGGTTTTATGGCGCAAGGTCCAAAATTGGACAAGCTGCGCCAAAACAAAATTTAATATTGCTTTTTATTTATTATTTTTATTAATTTTTTTTTTACCCATACAACATTAAAATCTTAAAAAACAAAATTTTTTGTAAAAAGTATTATTAAAATCAATTTTTATTTAACATTTAATAAAAAAAGGAAAATAAATATATAAATATATTTATACAAAAATATAAAGTTAACCATTAAATAAAATTTAAAAAATCTATTGCCCTTAAAAAGGCAAATAGGTTTCTATGGGGAGGTTCCCCCAACAAATCAAATAATGTTAAAAAATCAGTTTTAAAAAAATGTAGACGTTCTTTGTTAAAATCTTTACATGAAATTAAAATATGATGTATTGAGTATGGTTCATCACACGTTTCACACCATGGATTCAGTTCACTTAAAAACAAATGTCTGTGTGTGAAACGTGTGTGTCCGATACGAAGGCGAGTTAAACGAACATCGGCACTTCGTAACGGTAAAACTAATGAAGGGATGACATATGGAAATATGGCACGTAGTTTGTTGGAGACCTGCATATTCCAGTACTCCTGCCACAGAGAAAAAACAAAGTTTTTAACAACCTTTCTCACATCAGTAAGAGGGACAGATGGATGATGTACAGCCGATGCAGATTTAGCAGCTGCATCAGCCTTTTCATTGCCCTCCAGACCTACGTGACTTGGGATCCAACAGAATATAATATCATATCCCTTGCCAGCAAGGGAATCTACAGCTTGGAAAATTTTGGACACAACAGGATGATTATTTGTGTTTGAATTTTTCAACGCTTCTATAACACTCAAGCTGTCAGTGTATACGCAAATTTTATAGTAATTTTCTGTATTCACGAGCTGAAGCGCTTGGTATATAGCCATAGCTTCAGCAGTAAAAATGGAGCAGGACGTATGGAGGTTGTAGCCGTAACTTCTATTATTGAAGAAAATGCCACAACCAACATGTCCTGCAATTTTTGATCCATCCGTGAATACAGGCGTATAAGAAGCATACTGACAGCGGTGTGAACAAAAAAGCTGTTGAAAAATCGTAGGAGTTGTGTCCGATTTCCGAAACTGAGCAAATGTATTAACAATAGATATCTGTGGATCAAACCAAGGTGGATGTAAAAGCAAGTCCGTTTTAATGAAACGGACACCACATAGGTCTGTCAAGTAAAGATCACTTTTAATACGAGTGAGAAAAGGTTGGATGCTATGAGAGCGAGCATCATACAATCTCTTTAATGCAGGAGTAAAAGCCAAGGAACGTAAAGGGTGTTGTCGTTCAGACATGACCTTTGCGTAATAATTGAGAGACAGCTGCATCCGTCTCAGGTCTAAAGGCAATTGCTGACAAATCGCATTAAGACTCTGGACGGGTGATGTGCGGAATGCGCCTGAACAAATCCTCAAAGCAGAGTGATGCACAGTGTCCAGTCTGCGCAAAACAGAAGACCTAGCAGATCCATACACAACACTTCCGTAGTCAATACGAGATAAAATAAGTGCTTGATAGACTCGAAGGAGTGACAAGCGATCAGCACCCCAAGATGTATTAGAAAGCACCTTGAGGATATTAAGCGATCGCTCGCACTTCTTCCGCAAATATAAAACATGCGGAAGAAAGGTCAATTTTCGGTCAAACAAAACACCAAGGAATTTTATCTCGTTGACCACGGGTATTGTAGTGTTGTTCAGATGAATAACAGGATCGCTGTGAAGACTGGTCTTCTTGCAAAAATGGACACAGCAGCTCTTACTAGGAGATAGTGTGAAGCCATTCTCTGCACACCATGCAGCTATTTTATTAACAGATGTTTGTAGTTGTCTCTCAATTAAACGCATGTTCGATCCTTGGCAAGATATTTGCAGGTCGTCCACATACATAGTGCCATATACTGAAGGTGAGAGAAGATGAAGGATATGACTGATGTAAAGGTTAAAAATTGTTACGCTTAAAATAGAGCCTTGGGGTACACCCTCGGCTTGATTAAAAGTATTGGACAAAAGGTGACCAATACGTACTTTAAAAACACGGGAGCGTAAGAAATTCTGTAGGAATATCGGAAGATTACCCCGAAAGCCAAAATCATATAAACAACGGAGAACACCGTATCGCCATGTACGGTCGTATGCCTTCTCGATGTCGAAGAAGATGGAAACCAGATGATTTCTCCGCACAAAAGCGTTGCGGATTTGGGTTTCCAAGAATGCTATATTATCAAGAGTGGATCTCCCTTTACGGAAACCACTCTGATTGACATGTATACATTTGTTTTCTTCTAAGACATGCACGAGACGGGCGTTGACCATACGTTCGAGAGTCTTACAAAGGCAACTCGTCAGAGCTATTGGTCGATA
>JAPDSC010165247.1:11881-32283 GCA_026290005.1 Latrodectus geometricus
ATATATATATATATATATATATATATATATATATATATATATATATAAAACTTTGATTTAAAGTGAAAGGAAAACTTAGATACTACTAAATTAAATAATTGCAATCTTTTATCAATTTTTGGGAAAATAAAAAAATTATAAAGCAACAAGAAAAGAAAAACTTAAAGCTAACTTTTCAAATGCAGAATGATTTCGACAAGAATGAAATAAGTCGTTAAAAATATAGAAGAAAAAAAAATTCAGAATCCATAAAAAAAGGGGTAAAAAAAAAAGATCAAGTAAAATTGAAATTATAAAAAATCAACCGTGGAAAATATATGCATACAAGGGGATATCAATTAAAAAGAGTAGCCGTTGTTTTTTTATATAAATTTTCAATCTGTCGGATGTGACAATTATTCTAAAACTGAAATACAATGGTTTGAGCTTCGTTTAAATGTAGGAGATTATGTCTGTTGAATTGTTACAACTTTATTTCTGAGGTAAAACAGAAATAGAGACACACAATATATTTTTTGTAATAATTTTGTTTTTAAAAAGCTTTATTTAATAAATTTTTACATTATCATTTCTTACTTCAAATGTTGATAATGGTTTGCTACTACTTTCAATCCAAACATAAACTCTTTGAATCAAGTTTTTATACCATATTGTACAATATTATTGGTATTACTGACGACATTTCTTTCATCGTGATTGTTAACTCATCGATATTTGGTGAAATTCTTGGAGAAAATCTTGTCTTTTAGATAATTCTATAAAAAAAATCTAATGGGATTGAGGTCTGGGGAAATTAGTGACTAGAAACTAAACTCTGTGGCACAATAGCAATCGGAGGCCAAGGCATGCAGTGCCCATATCTGTTTTCTGGACCGAGGGCTCTGGGGTAGCAAGCATATGCTCCAGTTAGGTGGTCACTCTAATGCGAAACCCTCAGTGTTTAGTTCCTAAGTATACTTGGTACTCAGTTTTATCGACCCACCTTACAAGCTAGAGGTCTATTGAATTTAAACGGTCATCAAAGGATTGCTTATATGCCTTGCATTATTAGATTTGATGTGTGTGCGGTTTCTCCGTCTTGCTGAACTCGGCAGTCTTATATCTCTAGTGTATAAATGAAAACTTGAATTATATCCAGGTACACTTCGGGTTACAAAAAACTTGGTCTTCTCACACTGATGCCATTCATATTCTTATGAAATGAGTTTTCAAAAATGAAAATATGAAATAAACGGAAGATTTAATCAACTAATTTGCACAAAAATGAATTAGAAATTACTAATGGTGTTCACGCTAATTTATTTTCATAAAAATTTCACATTTAAAAAGGGGGGGAAAAACATGTTATTTGCATATTAAAAATATAAACATTAAACAAGTAAGGATATTGAAAATTTATCTTGATGCATATAAATATAGATGTGGATAGCTCTTTAAAATAGATTATCCTGGATATATATATATATATATATATATATATATATTGATATTTAATATATAAAAGTTGAAGTAGTAATAGCTTGAAATTAAATTGAAAAAAACTATTTTTTTCTCTATCTCGTATCAGAACCCAACATAGATGAGAGCTTCGAAACGCACAGTAAATTTTAAATGATTTAAATGTAATGAGCTTGGATTTACTCTCCATGATACCTAGATTCTAAGAATATATAGATTCTTAGAGGGGTATAATTATGGTCTTCAGTGTGGAAGGTGCCATGTTCGATTCACCTCTGTCATTCAAGAGCACTGGGAGACATACTCCGCGTTTCTGCACTTTCTCATTGAATGGTGTGCTTGGGAGTTTTCCTTCTTGGATCATCTGAGTGCTGCCTCTGAAAAGCCACCCACATGAGAGATGTTCATGTGCATGACATCAACTTTAAGGTATGATATTATATTTGTAATGAATGCCATAAATGGTGAAATATATTTGTATAACCACGTATTCATTCTCTACGGCTTTTCCTTACTAATACACGTTTTCACTCTAGAAAATATTGGGAGTGGGTATATGAATCAGATTGTCTCCAAGTAATTAAAAGGACGGTTGGCGCTAAGGGGACGAGTGTTGCGTGTGTGAGCCCCTTCGACAAAAGGGGAGGAAGTAGTTACCCAGGTAATGGACTGGCATTCTGATGGGAGTATGTCTGAAACGCTTCTGCTGTGTCCACAGATGGCGCTCCGACACACTTCGATGGACAGTGACAGTCTGAATTTTGCCGATTCACGGGAAATTTCCTTCGCATACTGTTCCAGTGAGAAAAGAACAGCCCGGAATTTCTCTTTGCCACCCCCTCACCTTCGACCCTCCATTGCAATCTGTTTATTACAGAAACGATAAAAAAAATATTTCCTTTATAAGACATCTGGCACTTTTATCTCTTCAATTCTATATTTATTTTGTGCAATACTTCTAAAGGGTTTATGTTTCATAAGAATAACTGTGTTATTTAAATTTTATGCGTGCAGAAAATTATTTTCTAAATGACTAGCATTACATGGGTAATAATTGACATTTGTAGAAATTTCAATTTGGTGTAATTCATCGGCTTTTTTTTTTATTTATTTGAGCTACTTTATGTGTTATCGGTGATTTTTTAGAATACAGCATTTGAAAAATCGCTTGCACAACTTCATTTTTGAAAACGATTCTATTAGCTTTTATGCAAAGTTTGTCAGAAATTTCAGGAAAGATGAAATATCTTCAATTCCTTGGAATTCTTGGTTGATCCTTTGAATTTCTCAGGAATTATATAACTTCTATAAAAATAATAAAGAAAAGTTAGATCTTTACTGTTTACTTTCATACATTGACTTCTAAAATATCCTTCATGTTCTCAAAATGCTGCATCCCTTTCCAAATGAAAAATTATTGACATTCAAAATGTTGTTCATCATAAGGCATAAAAGAAGCAACAAATTTGAAAAAATCGTTTTCTCTATTGAATCTCTATAAATGATACAGCAATGGAATCTTCACCTTTTCTTAATTTCAAGAACAATAAAATATTTATCATATTGAAAAAAATAATTCAAAGGCGAAAATTATTAGACTAATTTGCTACTTGTTTAACATTTGTACACTAATTTCTAAAATACTGCATTATTTTCTTTAATTATTAAACTATTAGTGATAGATTTCTTACTGTAGTTCTTGTCTTAACTCTCGTTATTATTTATAAAGAGTCCAAAATATCGGTTGCTTTGAGGTTTATAAATTACATTAACTTGGAAAGTCAGAGAAAAAAGCATTTTCTCTTCTCCCTCTCACACACACTTCGGTTATTCACATCAATCTTTGTATAATATACGTAAAAGTTATTTATAGAATATTTACCTTATTGCAATTTCTAGGACACCAGAATATTCATCTCAAAAAGTTCAAAGTATGAACTACTTTACATTTTATAAATTATAGAAAGTAGCAAAAATGGATAGTAAAAAATACTGTCATTTCTAAAAAATGCAGTTTAGTATTTAAAAGCGCCCTTGAATCTTAGTGTAAGCCATATATAAGAATTATTTATTGAACAGTAAAACGTATGGTGTAGTTTTTCTAAAACAATAGAATATTCTCCATTTTGAATAGAAATAATTAAAAAATAAAAACTAGTTTTGCATAATGATTTCTAAAATACTGTACCATAGTACTTAGTACTTTTTTGTAGATTTATATGAATTTATTGTGAAATATGAACTACTTTGAATTTCATAATTTACAAATAACTAGTGAAAATGAATAAATAAAATCATTTTTAAAATTCAGTTTTGCCCCATGAATTTTGATTTAAGTGATTAATAATCATTCACACACATACAACAACAGAATGCATGATATAATTGGTAAAACAATAGAATATTCATCCTATTGATATATTGGATAGAAATAATTTAAAAACAAAGATTATTTTGCACAAAGACTAAGTTATCGTGAGACGACTGTTAACTTATTGTACAACTTAAAAACTATTGTAATTTATTTTAAATTTATAAATTACAATAATTAACAAAAATTGATAAAAAAATGTTAGGTTTAAAGATTTTGATTTGTGGCCCATGGATCTCTATATCAGTGATTCTTATAATTATTCTCGTAATTATTAATTAAATAATTCTTATAATTGTTTGTAAAACAATAAAATATTCAATTTAAGATAAAAAGTTTTAAAAAAAAAGAAAAGAAAAAAGATTGGGTTGAACAGAAGATTGGCTCAGAAAAATTTAACAACTTTTCATTATTGTACTCTTAATTCCTAAAATATTGCATCATTTTCTCAAAAATATTGTATCCCTACCAGTGACTTTCTTATTGTATTACTTATCTTTAATTTATTGTTACTAATAATGGCTCTACCTCAAAAGAAAAATAGCTATGGTAGCAACCACAATGTACCGATTGTTAGCCAGGAATTTGATAAAACATTGACACAAAAGCGTCATTTCTGAAGTTTTCGGTTTGCCTCGTGAATTTCTATGCAACTGATATAAGAAATATTTCCTAGAACAATAGAGCAGCCACCATATTGGGGAAAAAAAGGTATTCCATTTTCTTCGCTGACGTCAAATCGAAATCGATTAGCAGTGGAACTTGGCCTCTTAACTCTTTTTTTCCTCGCTAACTTTATCAAGAACAGTTCTCGTGATATTGCCAGAAAACCTTTATTTCATTTTCTTCCGACGAAATTTTGTCGTATCTGACTCTCTTTTATCTTGATATGAGATACCATCACAATAGACGAGCATCACGAGTTTGAAAAAAATTCCCTTTTCGCTAATTCCTGTTCTTGCTACTCATTATCAATCTGTTTGGTTCCTTGTTTTCGGAGAAAAAAAAAAGTTCGGTACATTACTTATCTCTGAAGAAATATCTTGAGGTTCTAGTGAACGGAAAGAGGAATGTTTTTTGGGAAATATTATGATCTTTTTAAATCTTAAAAGAAACTCAACACACACACACACATATATGTTAGAGTAAAAATTAGTAAATAAATAAATTAATTAACTATGAAAATTCTGTTAAAATTGTTTTAAGAAAAATGAAAAAAATTAACAGCTAGAAAAGCACAAATCAAAGGAAAACTGTAAAAAAGTTTTGATTAAGAAAAAGATCAATATCATTTATTACAAAGGAAATCAATTCAGAAAGATAGAAAAAGAGATTAAATATATATGTATATGTGCATGCATGTATATATGATAATACATACATGTATATTTGTGTATGCTAGATTCTGGTCACATGTATGTATGTAAATTTTCTATTTTTTTAAATAGTATTTACATTAATCTTTATATTTTTATTTTATAAATAAATTTAATAGTTTGCATTAACTAAAATTTTAATTATTATTTATATTTTTCCACATTTTCTGCTTATTCTTTTTTTAATGTCTTATTAAAAATTTATTTTTGTTTATATATGAAGTTTTCAGTTATGTATATATACAATTCAAAATAAAAAAAAATCATTAAATGTGCAATTTACTAATGGGTTACTGTAAATTAAAGTAGTCAAAAGGAAATTGATGTAATTAGCAAAATAATAGCATTAAAACAAATGCGGAAAAAGAAACGCGGGGAAGAAAATCCCGTTCCTTTAGGTTAACAGGAGGAGACGGGTGTTTTGAGACACTCCTTATAAAAACTTTTAATTATTATAAGAATAATGAAGTGTGTTTGTTATTGGAATCTACTTTAAAACGTGCCAAAAAAATAAATCAACCTCCAAGCGATGGAAGGTCCATGGACGACTTTCAAAATAAATCATAAAAAATTCTGTTTTATTCAGATCATAAACGGATATGCAAAAATTATTTAACTATTTAGTAGGATTCATTTATGTAAGTTTATAATGCAGAATGCTTGTTTTGTCTAATCTTAATCTAATTGAAAAGAAAATGATTTCTCATTTCTGGACAGTTTCGCATTTCCAACGATTTTTTTTTGCGGGGGGGGGGGGTTGAAAATTTTCAAAAATAGAGTAAACTGCTGCAAGATTTGTATTTCCAAACTACTTTTGAAGGATTTCTCGATGCTGATGCCCCACCTTTAATATCTTTGCTGAATTTTTTCCCCCCAATCTCTCTCCGCCACTTCGATGCAAATGTGTAACCTTGATTCTGTGGAGGGTGTGCGGGCTTTATTGTGAACGCGCCACCTCATCTAGACTGGGGGGCGTCTTGCTAAGGTGGGGGCGGGGGGAGATCGACGCGTGCGAAGTCGTGTGGGGGTCGTGCACGGGCGTCATCGGCGTGAGTCAGAGGGAGATCCCTTTCTTCGGGGTACGCATCAAGATGCACTCCTCTGTCTCCGATAACGTTCTCTCTTTTTTTTACGACGCTCCCCTCCTCCGACCACCCCCTGAAATTGCTTTCGTTTTCATTCATCCCCCAGATAAACCGTTACAGACGCGTGTGCTCTCATTACGGGGCCCAACAGCTCGAGACGGTGTGTGTGTGCGCCCACCAGCTGGACGACCCCTTCGACCCCCTTTTGCATCCCCGAAAAAAGATGCGCTCTTCTCTTTCTCCTCCTCCATCTGATCCTTCTCTCCTCTTCCCACCTGGATTCAACCGTTGAGTGTGCTTTCTTTTCGCTGTGATCCCCCTTTCTCTTCTTCCGCTCCTCTATGACTTTTTTTTTTTTTTTTCATTTTATGAAGTATTTATCTAGATCATGCAACCCCTTCCCCCGATTTTGAAAACGAAGGAAAGTGGCAAAAGAAATATTTGTAATTTTAAATCATACCCAACGTATGCGCAATCGCATTCAACTGAAGTTTACTCATGACTTTATTGTTCGTGGGTTCGATTCTCACCTCAGAAAAACCCTAATGGTTGAGATTCATTAAAAATAATAACTTCGATGTGACGATGGATCGACGAACAAATCAAATCCCACATCAATAGTGCAAGTTGTTTCATCAAAAAATGGCAAGTCCCCTTACATTTGCTGGTTCCTGGAAAAGTGTTGGTGTCCAGGTCATTATAAAAATCAAAACTTTCCTGTCAAAATATTAATGAAAACATTATTACTTTCGATTTCGATTACATATAGCTATGCAAATATATATATATTCTGTCTAGCTCTTAATTTTAGTAAGCAGTTTTCTATTTTAAGCAAATTAAATGTTAAATGTGTACAAAAGTAAAAGAGGGTTAAAAACAATTAGTAAAATATGTGTTAAAATTTTCATTTGCCTTTCTAAAAATCAATTTTTAATTTGTTTCGGGTGATTCAAAATAATTGAGTAATGCTGGAAAAACCCGTTATCTTCTCAGCATTTGATCTTATGATAACTGCACCGTTACAGTGCATTTTTAGCAATCCATGTTTGTAAATAACTTAATAATTCTACTGCGACCTTATCGCTGCTGATATCTAGTGTGATCATAAATTATACTCTAATATTTCTATTAATAATTAGACTGCAGCATTTGAGAATGACAGTGATTCAGTGTTTTTATGTCACAATAGTATATTAGGCTCTTTAATAAAACGCTGATTCATTTTAACACTTTAGAAAATTTGTAACTTTTAATGTAAGAACTTTACTGAAGAATAATATTGATATTCTGTTTTTCAAAATTAGTGGCAATTCTGTCGCAAACAGATGTAAATCGTGGTGGAGTAATAATCTAAGATACAGAGACAAGGTGCTCCGTTACATATGACTATGAAAACGCCTTTACTAAAGCATTATTTATAAATTACCATAACATTCATAATGATTTTCTAATAAAAGTTTTATCATAAAATTTATTTTTTGTTCTTTAAAACTCAATTTCAGTAAAACAATTAAAAATAACGCTGTAGAGATTGAATTGAGAATAATTTAAAAGTCCTTACAATTACAGACCTATTATTTTACCCTAATTTTTTAAGGAATAATACATTTATTTTTCTTTTCAAATACTATTATTACCATTGTTGTAATATTACAATTAAAATTAATATGTGTATGCGCTTATAATTTTCTATATGGGTCGTATAATTATGTTAACATGGAAATTTACAAATTAAAATTAATATATATTTTTTAAACATAAATAATTTTTTATATCAAACTTACTTATTTACATTCTCTAATATTATTATTTTATGAAGTTATGTTACTATTACTTTTAAAATAAATGTACAAAATTTTAAAAGTTTATGATGTTAAAATAGATCGCTTTTTTAATTTCACCAAATATTATAATACTAGAAATAACACCACAAAAATTTCGATAATGGCAATAATTTCCTATAGTTTTTTGTTTATTTTAACTCTATAGAGATAAATTTAATATTAAAACATTAATTTTAGTATTAAATTTAACTTTTTTTTTATAAATTTTCACTTTAAGTGAGAATTATTTCTTTTTAGATTAAGTTTCAATATAACAATGAATTTTGTGTTAATTTTATATTCACGTTAGAAAATATTAAAATTTAACATCAAATAAAACAAAATGAATTTTATTAAAATTATTATTGTGACACTTTCAAAATCAGTTCCAAAATTTCAAGAGTAATATTTATTTTTATGCAATAAATCTTAACAATGACTACATAACGAGGTCAGTTTCTTAGCTGGCGCCCACTTTTATCAAATTTCTGAATTAGTTGAAGGGTATTAGATGTTATCAGCTTTTAAGTTGCATGAATCCTCAAAATGGTTTGTGCTAAACTTGGATATACAGTCAGCTATATCACGTGAATAAAGTCTTTTCTAATCAAATATACCGTGACTAGAGGTAGAAAAACTAACTTTTTTTATTAAAGTCACCAGGTTCCATAATAAACCAATGGTTATTGCATCCTGAGAAAAATGATTTTTATCTCAGGATGCAATAACCATTGGTATTGCATCCTGAGATAAAAATCAAAATATCAGCACATTCTTTCTTTAGTGAAACCAGTGGAAAGACAATGGGTGTTAGGTAATACTTGATGTGTATAGTTACTCTCATCGCAATGGATCTAGTATCGAACCTACTACACTCCAGGCACAAAAATGACATTATTGTTACTGTGTTAATAAAATTATATTTGGTTATATAAATGCTATTTTGCTTTTCATGTGGTTAATTTACGCATTTATGCAGTTTTCTTATTTCTAATTTTTTATTTATTTTCAGAGTGATTATCGAGAGCCGAGAATGAATAGAGTCAGTTTCCTTTTCGACGACCGCCTACTGAATAAGTGAAGAGAATTGGTGAGTATTTTAGGTTTCAATTATTTATCATAAGCTTTGATAGAAATATTCAGAGTTCTAGATTTTGGAATAAAATTCGAGATTCAAAAGTAAGAAATGGATCTTTTTCATTATTTCACATATTTTGATTTAAAATTCACTAAATTTTTTACAATAAATCTTTAAGTAAAAAAATGCAATGCAATTAAGCATTTTTTTATACTTTCATTTTTTTATTATTTATTTGCTTATTATTATTCTTAATAAAGTCCAATAAATGTAACGTTTACAAAGAGAGAAAGAGAGCTGCACATTTTAAAAGTATGCAATGCGAAATTAATGTAATTATTTAAACATCACTGAGTAGATCGTTCTAAAGTTGAAGTTCTTTTTTTGTACTTATTTTTAAGCGAACTTACTAGTATCGAAAATTATTAATGTAATTTTTTTTTAATTATTAAATTGTGCTTGAAAAAAGCTTAAACTGAAAGATAATTCAAAATCATCGAACTTAAAATTCTGTTGTCTTTGTTTGAAACATTTTGTACATCGACCTACATTTAATCAGCCTGTTAAGGTCGTTATAACAGATAGATAACTTTATATAACACCTCAAAGGATTACACGCGCTCTTTCACATTTTATTTATTTATTAATTTTTTTGGATTAGAGCGCACGATTGTTTATTTATTCATCTTATCGCCGGAGGTAAATTCATCCCCCCTCTTTTCCATAAAATGTAAAGGTGTTCTCTGGAAAATAAAAAATAACAATAATTGCGCCAAGTTGGGACGCAATCGCTTGCTGTAGACAGTTTGGGAACGGGATTTTTTTCATTTTTTATTATTGCATTGTTTCTCTGCGACCTTGGCGCAATTCCACCCCAGATAGTCAACGCCGCGTTATCGTCGGGTGAAAGATAAGCTGCGCTCTGGCGAATGGTCGAAATTCGTGTGAGTAATTAGAATTCAAGGGTCCACTTCTTTCTTTTTTAATTTTATTTCCAGCCGAAATGCGCAGTTGTCTGAAATGGGTGCATTTTCTTACCTCGCGATGAGTTGCTCCTCTTTTATCGGGGATCTTATCGGTTTCGCTGGAGTTGGCTCACACCTGGAAAGAAAAATAATAATAAATGCTCCTTATCTTTTGGTGGGAGGACATTCAAAGAATAGAAAAATCATCGCTGTTCAGTTTTAAAAAGGTGTCTGAAAATTATTCAGTTTATTCATTTATTTTACAATGTTTCCATCTATCTATTTCTACCAACTGAAAAGCCGTTAAACACCTAGTAATTTTGAACTGAATTGAAAGGACGTGAACGACACCTGGGTTGGCATCCTCCCATCTACACTATGTTAATTGTGAGAAATTGCGACATATTTTGCGTGTTCCTGTCGCTATTTTATCAAGTTGGCAACCGAATGATCTGCGAGTTAACTTTCGGATCAACGCGGTACATGGGATAGAATTCCACTTCTGCCTGAAAGTTTGTCAAAGTTCAAACCCCTCTATAAATTATAAGCCATGATCTACTTAGACATAATAATTAAATATTGACTGCTGAGTGACAAACTAAACTAACCACCAATAGTGAACTTATTGGATCTTTGGGTCAAGTATTGAACCCATTACCCCGGTCAAGTGAAAGATGTCTTTCTCTGACAAATGTAGCTCATATTAAATTTATTAAAGTAAAAAAAAAAAAAAAAAAAAAAACTAATACACTTAAATTTAAAGTGAATATATCCAAAAAAAATTTTATTTAAACTAGTTCAAAATGTACCAAAAAATCATGATTTGCAATAGTGTCGCTGGAGCTTTAAGGCATAAAGCATCATTCTCGTAACGAAACGGTAGTGGTTTCGGTACAGAAACTAGTCCAAAATTGTCGTGCTGAGAGGTTTTATACACTTTTAAAGTTCTAGAGGATCTAGTATTGTTATGGTAGTGTTATATTATTGTTTAGTTAGGAAAGTTCCAACCCAGGTGTCTTCTTAGTCACTTGATTATGACTTAGAATTACACAGCAATTGGATGTGTTTAGTGGTTACGACCACCTCGATGTACATCACAGTAGTTTAATCTGATATTGTCAAAGTTATGGTAATTGACTTCATATTTCTACTTTTTTAAATTACAAGTTAGTTATTCTATATTGAAATCATAAGTATGGAAGATATTCTTCTGTAAGTATCTTGATCTTTACACACAAATGTAATTACCCTGCCCATTCTATGCTATTTTTTTTCTATCTGATATTTTTTTTCTTTCCATCCTTAAATGCAAATGATTTAATTAATATTTAAATTTTAGCATGTTCATTTTTACTACTCATTGTTCCATTTTCATTTTATTTTATCAAAAAAAAATCCTGATAAATTTAAAATGCTAATTTTAAAAAATTAAGATCTACGGAAATTAAAATTTTTAATATTTTTCATTTGGCAAAACATTGTGAAAATAATTTGCCTTACAAATTTTTATGTAAAGTAAAATGTGGCTAACGATTAAAAATTTATCAGATCATATCAAAAATAAATAATGATCCTCTTTTCAATGTTATTATTTTTTAATTTTTAAAACAGAACTTTTGTACATAAAATGCCCATGTAAAGTGTTTCACTTGCAATAGCAAAAGCATTCAAAACAATTTCCAAAAACAACGATAAAAAAGTCCCTTTCTTTTTGAATTTCAAATTAATTTTCAAGAAAGCAAGGACATTTTATATTCTACAATTTTTACGGAATTCATACGCAGACGATAAATATTTATTTAACAATAAAATTAAAATGAACGACAAAATCCACTTCTGAAAAGGAATATGACAATATTTTTTAAAAACTGGAACTCTTAGAACAAATTTGTTACTTTATACTATCCCTATAATTTAATAAAAGAGAATTTCATATATTTTGACAAACTTGGAATTTTTTATCCTACAATTTTAGTGCATTGAAATGCAAACGATAAAAATTAATAAACAGTAAAAGGGTTACTAAATGATAAAATTCAAAATTCAAAAAATACAATAGATATTTTTCTGAATGTTCGACCTTTTCGAGCATGTTTCAGTTTCATATTATCGCTGCCAAAAAATTTAAATAGAATTTCATGTATTTTCGCTAATAAAAATTTGATATAAATTTTTCCTTTTCTTATTTTTAAACACATATCTATTTTTTTTCAGTTAATATACTTTTTAAGCAATTTTGAAATACTCTTTAAACCCAAATTGAAACCATATTTTTTTTTATAACCAAAAAGAGCATTTTTAATTTTTCATTCAATTTTCGGTGATTCCTTTTTACCTATTATAAAAATCAGAAGAATTTTTAAGGAGAAGCGATATTTGCTGTATTTCTTATGAAACAAAAACTGTTAATTACTAAAGCAATTAAGGCCCGCAGAATGTTGAGCAGTTTTTATTAAGTATCATGAAAAAGCTTTTGCGTCAATAAAAGGTGAAACAAACTCAATAAACCATAAACTTCAACTTGAATTTTTTCCGCCCTCGTTGGCAATTTCACATCAGCTGAAAAACGAAGATTCGTTTTTTTTAAGGAATCATTTCAGACGGCAAAACTCGATTAATGACCCTTGATAAACAAGCTTGAAATTTTAGTTATTTACTTATATTTTGAATAGAATTTTTTTTATTGTCGTTTTACTTAGAAAAAATAAGAAACTAACGTCATCACACGATCACCCATAATTGACTCACTTGAAGAAGTTTTTATACTAGAAAATTCGGTGTCATTTTTTTTTGTTTACATTTTTAGAGTGGATTTATTTGATTAATTACGATTATGAGGATTTTTACATTCCTGAATACTTCCTATTTAAAATAAATAATGTAAAATTAATTTCCGTTTTAATTTTGGAAAAATTTTTATGTATAGGACTACATGACATGAGGAAAATCTTTATTCTAGTCAGAAATTCCTTTGTATATTTCAAAATATATATTAGGTTGGGGGAAAAGAAATCCATTATTTTTACGTGAACTTTTTGTAACTTCTTTCAGATTCGCTTTGTAAAAAGGTTTAAAACAGCTTTCATGTAGATTTTTAGGTCTTGCGCGTTACGACTGCTGACATGCGGTTAACTTCGATCATTTTTGATATTTTATAGACATTTTCGACGATGCTGTATCCACATGCGAGGTGCATCTCTAACATCAAAAATACCCGAACGGTATCGACGAAACAAAAATTGTACGTAACTGGTTGTTACAGTCTTATATAGGACGATAAACACCTTTCACAATTTTAGCCACCTGGCTATCTTTTTCGCCGTTACAAGAGAAAAACGAAAATGTATCGAATTTTCTGTTTGCTGTCTTCCATTTTTAAAACCTTGTACTCGTAACTGAATGAATCAAACAAAAAATCGCAAGAAGATATTTTAGTGTCAAATGTCACCTTTCCAACGAGCATAAATCTGAAATTGTTTGATAGAAACCTCACGAGATATCGATCACTACAGACGTCTACCGAAAAAATAATGGATTACTTTTTCACCAAACTAATATAATCAAATTTGAATATAAAAAAATAAATTCAGTCAATATAGGTTATTTAAATCTGGTGTTATTAGTGCTCTTAAAAGATAATCGATACTACTATATAAAAAAAATGTTTTAATGAAATAAAGAAAAATACTTTTAGATTTTCCTTGTAGAAAAATACTTTTTGATTTAGATTTTCCTTTTAGATTTTCCTTCCTGGAGAAATTTATTCCTATAAAAAATTTTCAAATTTCGATTTTACTATTTATAAACTGCTTAATCCAAGTTAAAAAATGTATTTACATTGATTATATAAATAATTCATATTTTTTGAAGATTACTTCTCCTTTTCTATTTCATCAACAGTAAGAAGAAAACATTTCTGAATTCAATGAATGGACCGGACAACTACTGACCATTGTAAATATCGCTTGAAGGAACATTAAAATAGTACTTTTGTCTGATTACTACCGTTCCACCGAAATACTAATATGCTCTTAAATAACATATTTTTAAAAAAATTTTTTAATATTTTCTATGCATTCACATTCATACAAAACCACAAAAGAAACCGAAAAATATTTATTTTGATTTAAAGTATGTATTAAATATATAGTATTATTTAGCTATGCAAAGTCTTTTAGAAGTACTTTTAGCAAAATAAAAAAGTATAAAATGTGAAAAAAAATTGAAAAATACTTTAAAACAAGAAAAAAGTTTATAATGTGGTTCATTTTTTTTAATATATGAGTTTTTTTAAAAACATAATCTGATGTATTAACTGTTTTTTTTAAATATATTAAAAGTCTATATTTAAAGTCTCTTTTTGCTTATGATCGCGTTTTTATTTGGTTAAAATAATTACTAAAAAAATTTTCATTTTTAAGCAACACAATGAATATTCATTTAATTTTTAATTCTATAAATTTAAATCAAATTTAATAATTTGAGGTTTTCTGATTGTTGCATTGCATGTTATATATGCATATAGTATGAATTAAATACAATTATAAATTTTAAAACAGAATATTGCAAAATCATGGATGGAAAAATTACAATATTTAAAAGAAAAATCTGAGGAGAAAATTTGTAATTTGTGCAAGCATGAGTTTTAGTTTGAACAACTTATTTCACTGCTCAAGGCTAAAAAAGCATAGTAAAATTGTCGTTCTCGTGTCTGAAAAGTAGCAAGTTCGATACCTGAGCTCACTAAGATTATCATACTCAAAGTTTTTACATACATTTAATTTTAATTGTGTAGAATACCTTCGCCGTCGATTATTGTGTAAGTTTAGAAAGTCGAATGCCAACTCAGATGTCGGACCTCGTCACTTTGAACTCAAAGCTTTGAGATATTTGGTAATTTTTAGCGGGATAAGCTCCCCAATTCTATTAAAATAAAGAGTTAATGGGTTCCGTATGGAAACAGGTACCCCTTGGTTTGGCGATAAAATTTAATTTCTGATAACCCTAGTAAATTACGAAGCTTTTATCATATAAAACTATGAAAATTTTTAATTAACTTTGTTACATTAACTTATGGAAAGGAGTGATTAAGTTAAATCATTAATGTTTTACAATAAAAATTGTGTAAAAACACCTAGTTTTAGCATAGTTTAGCTTATGTGTAGCGACAATGGCCATTTTGTTACTTGTTTCTTGGCGCCTATGTTGGCGTCTAAAAATCAAGGGGTATCCGTTTGTTAACATTTACCAGAGTTAAATATTGAATTTTAGAAGATTTGAACTAATTAAAATAAAAAGTCAAATTATGTGAAAAAAATTGAAGATAATTTAATGAAAATGGAGAAGGAAATCAATTTTAATGACAAAGTTTTCCTATACATATATGTATAAGTGGAATTCATTTACGACAGAATTTTTTTTTTCACTTTTTAAGTGCGTTTCTTCTTTATAACTTTTAAATATGACGAACTCGGAAATGTAAACTTCTTTACAAATAACACCGATCACTCATACAGGAGTGTAATGTAGTAATTATAGTTTTTGAGAAGAAAAAGATAGTTTATCTCTTAATCTGTGTGAACCTTGTTATTCGACGGAAGATATCTGTTCTAACATTAGATTCTTGATGAACTTAGTGCGTAGTACATTTCTAATCGAGGCCACGCTTTATCTCTCCATTTACATGTTACTCAATTCCTCAGGACATGTTCTTGCCCAACAGGAACTGTCTTAAAGATCACTGTGACTGATAACAGGTATCTCAGATCGATTTTTACAAAAACATGGAATATTCGTTATTTTCATGAAAGAAGGAGTATTTCATCTTTTTTGTCCAAACTTGAATTTTTTTACAATTATAAAATAATCGGTGTTTTAGTAAAATAATGAGTACTTTATATACTTTGTCCTAATTATTGTATTTTACACAAGTATAAAATACTAGTTTTTCTTTCCCATGAAAAATTAAGTATTTTATACTTCTTATTCAAACAATTATACAAAAAGTACGAAATACTCATTCTTTTTACGAAATTATTACTGGAAGATAAATTGTAGTTTTATAGATTTAAAAATAGTCTGCATATTATCTCGACTAAATATCGCTAAGCCTAATCTTGTTACGTTTTTATATTATTAATTATGTTATTCCATTTTATAAAGACATCCTTTTCTAAATATAACGACTTCCTTTTAAGTAAGTTTTCGGTATATCGAAAAGAAAATTTAACTAATTGCATTTTGACAAATGTTTTTCGTAATTTTTCTTATCCGTTGTATTAAACTTTCAGTACAACGCTCTCAGTTTCTTGGCTTTAAAAGTTTCCTTTATATTGAAATATTATGTTACAAGATTTTATAGATATAATATTTAGAAGCCAAATTTACTCAAATATTTAAAAAAGTTTAATTTTAAGGCTTGTGAAAATATGTAAAATAATTCCATTTGTTTATAATTAAATGTCACGGTAAATTCGTATTATTTACTCTGAGCACAACATAAAAATTTTGCTCTAAAATTTATTAGTATTTTTTCTATAAATCTATTTAAAATAATACATAATTTTTGTACAGTTATTTAATATTTTATAAGGAAATTGATTTTAATGTAAAAGTTCGTATAAGCCGTAAATACTTTATTTAGAGCTTTCAATTATTATTTACTTTTTATTGAAAGTTTAGTCCCATATTAATAAATATATTGAAACATTTTCTTTATGAAAAACTGATTTTTAAAATTTTATTTATAAATCAGATTGTAAAATAAAGTGTACATTATCCATCAATTAAAACTTATTGCAATTATAGCATAATCATTAGAAAATCTTTATTTATTTAATTTTGTTCCTATGTGTGAGACACATAATAACCATATAACCGCTATGCGTGAAATTTGAAACTAAAGTTATTATTTTATATTAACTTTTAAATTTTTCCTTCAATGTTATTTAATACAACTCATATCTAAATCAAAAATCACTCAAGTAAACTTGAAAATATTATTTATGTATGAACGTCCGTATAATTGCACTTGTTTCAAATGCAGTGGTTGTACAGAAAACAAGTGCAAAAATGATCTTGAAAGTGTTGTCATTCACCCTCATGTTTAATCATTTCTTCAATGATAATTTAGAAATATTACTTGCACGAAGAAGACAAAATTGCACTTTCTTCAAATGCGGTGTTTGGACTTGTTCATAATGCAAAAATGGCTGCGAAAGTGTTGTTAGGGATATTAATGCTCAATGATTTGATCAATGGTTTGAAATTTGCTGGAGTAAAACCGTGGTTGTATTTGCGTCAAATAAAAATTTGCTCTTATGTTGATATAAAGGAAATCAAAGTTAAATTATTTCATCAAGTGCGTGAAAATAAATTTACTCGATTATGTCCATCTGTTTTTATAACTAACATTCACACAAAATTCATAAAAAACATATCTTATGCGTCATTTCATTAAAAAAAATTATTTAATAAAAATTATACACACATTTTTTTTTCCACTTTTTATAAAAAAAAAAAAAAAGAAGACATAAAATAAAGTTAATCTTTTAAATTTCAAAAGTTTCTCCTTTACAATAACTTTAATACTCAAAAGAAATTTAGACGAGTAATATATATATATATATATATATATATATATATTAAGTAAGTTACATTGAATGGATAAAGATAAAACAATAAAGAAACAATAAATTTACCATCAAAAAGATAAATTCAAGAAAAACAATAAAATATAATTAAGGAAAGAGCATAGGGACCACATCTTCATCAGGAGGGAGATGGTCAGCTATGCAAAATAGACACCCTTTTCTGACAAACACGAAAGACAAAGGTCTAAAGATATTCTGTTATTCCCCCGAAGAGTGTCTCTTTAGGAAAGAAATACTACGATATCAACATTTGAAATAAATTGAAAAAGTAATACATTGAAAGATAAGAAATACAATAAATAGGCAAAGCAATACAATAAGAAAAATATACCAAATAAAGAAGAATATATCAAATATAGAAGAACATGGTTGCCAAAAGTGAATAGAAAAAATTTTTCATAAGTAAATTTAATAAGTTAAAGTAGTTTAAAAAGTTTAAGATGTTAAATGTAGATTAAATATAAAGTATATTTAAAGTGAAAGTAGGTATTTTCGGGATTCTTATAATTCTTTATATATATATATATATATATATATATATATATATATATATATATATATACTTCTAAAGAATTTAAGAAATTTAATGGTATTTTTTATTTCAAAATGAATATGATTTATATAAGCATGAATATATGATAATAAGTAGAGTAAAAATTTTCAGTTAAAAGTTGCTGTGATGCATTTAAACATGAAACTTCAAGTAATTTTCGGGAAATAATTGTTTAAATAAATATAATAACAGATTATCTTTCTTTTCATTAATAATGAAAATTTGTTATTTAATTAAAGTCTATTATGTGTGCATTCTTTAATTTAGCCACCTAAATTCAAGGCCAGAATTCATATTCCTATTTTACACTGTAAAAAATAACAACATATTCATTTAAAAAAAATTTGTCAATTTATCAAAAACGTAAGTTTTAAAAGAATAAAAATCATCACTTTTGTAAAATAAAAAAAAAATTATGTGATTTATTTTTATAATCATACCTTACATTAAAATTTCTTTTTTTTTTTTCAAAGAAAAAATCGTACATTCAAATAGAACATTAAAATTATAAATATGTTAACTTATCCCGGAATAAAAAAAAAAAACAATTGGACATAATTGGTTCAATTTCACAAATCCCTTTCTTTATAAAAATTAAACTCTATGTCATCATGTGATTTCTCTTATTCTTTGAACTTTGTGGTGTCGGGGGGGGGGGGACGAAACTAAAATTGTCAGCAATAGCAGATTATACGATATATTGTTGGAAAAACATGAATACTTTCGAATGTTTAGAAATGATATGGATATTGCTTTGCTTTTTTGTTTTATTTATATATTTTTCAAAAAAAAAAAAAAAAATGTCAAGTTTTTTCTTATTGGGCGATGGATCGAAAGTTGCGCAATGTTAGCTATCTTTCTCTATGTGCGTATTTTCTAAGCTGATTTCGCTGTTTTGTAATTTTTTTTAGATAGAGGCGGATCATTTTTCTACGATCATCCGGTAAGTTAAGCTACAGTTGAGTCACGTGATCATGAAGCTTTTTTTTTTTTTTTACTTATTTGGTTATTATTTTTCTGAACTGGAAGCTCATCAAATGCAACTGTTAGTTGCTTGTAAACAAAGCAACTATCTGTTATGTTTACAAAAATTATACTGTAAGAAAAACGTTTTTTTTACCGAGTATATTTCAATTGTAAGCTTAAAGGATTCATTTTGTTACAAGCGAAATCGGAAGGAATTCTGGGAAAATTAAAAAATATATATAGACATTTATATTGCAGTTATTAGTAAATTGACATTTATTACTAATAATCATTCTTTCAAAAATTTTTTTAAAATATATGAATTTTATTAATAAATAATACAAAAACTACAAATAATTTTGTGACTAAAATTATGTTTGTTTTCATTTCTTACTGCATCATAAATATCCTAACAACCGAAGGATTTTTTTACATCCACCGAGTATTATTCCTTTTAAAAAATTTTTCTTAGTTATTAGAACATATTCACTTTCTGCAAGAACAAAGAAGAAACACATTACCTCCAATTATTCAACAGTGGCTGGTATCAAACCCGGAAACTTCCATATTAAATTTCCCGAGTTCCATTACAATCCACTATGAAATAATAAGTCTTTTCATGGTTTTGGGCTGAAGTGACCATGATTTGCACTTTAAAAAAAAATTCCATTGTAGCAATGTGATCAATTAATTCGGCAAACACTCCACTCGAAATAAGAATCGAACTCACAAATTGCTGAAATGTTGACCAAAGTTCTAATCAGGCAGCCAACAGATCGGCTTTATAAATAGTGCTTACTTTTTTCAAGCATTTTTTCTCAACGCTTTAGTAATTAAATGCGCTTGATATAAATTTATTATATCTGCATTATGACATAGAAATAATTTATTTTATTGATAGTAACTCGATATATATTCACACTTCTTGGTTTTATTTTTCAAATAATTAGATACTCTTATTTAGAATGTTACAAATAATTCATTTTTCTAAGTTATCACATGAAAAAAAAACTGTCTCCTTTTAGTTATGATGTTACAAATAATGCTCTTGAGGTTAAAAGGTTGTTAATAATTC
>JAPDSC010165250.1:9613-36627 GCA_026290005.1 Latrodectus geometricus
TGTGTGTGTGTGTGTGTGTGTATGTGTGTGTGTGTGTGTGTGTGTGTGTGTGTGTGTGTGTGTGTGTGTGTGTGTGTGTGTGTGTGTGTGTGTGTGTGTGTGTGTGTGTGTGTGTGTGTGTGTGTGTGTGTGTGTGTGTGTGTGTGTGTGTGTGTGTGTGTGTGTGTGTGTGTGTGTGTGTGTGTGTAACATAAAAATATAGTTATTACTGCTAGGATTAAATAAACTCTATAATTTGATTAAGAAAAAGTATTTCTTTCAATGTTAAAACTAAGGGTCTAGTTTTTTTTCTTCTAGAAAATTGACACAAGAAAAAATCAAGAGAAGAAATAAAGCATAGTAAATTACCATTGATAGTGCTTTTAAACTTTAACTCATGCTATATTGGCAGAAATATATTATCCAAATCTGTCATTTATAGAGAATGTTTCTGTTGTAAATTTTTAACAAATACTATTTAACCAGACATTTAAAAGATACATACTTATAACATTGAATTTGCCTACACAGAATACAAATGATTCAACACACATTATATCTTTTTGTTAAATTAAGACTTATAAAATGAAATTGATAAGTTTTACTTTCTTACCATAGAAATAAGATAGTGATTATTGCACCGATGGAGAAATCATTTATATCAATATCTTAAAATATTCTTTATTAAAATTAGGAAAATAAAATGCTTTTTCTTTGGCAAATAAATTACTTTTATGTCAGAACTAAATCATGATCTAGGCAACTTATAGGTTTAGTATATAAATTATTCAAAAGGAAACTAATAATATTCGACACGTTTTAATACAATTTTATTATAGGTTTTTACTTTGGATGTTACGTCATATAATGATACAGCTGTTAAAACTTATTTGCTTATACAGCAACTCATTAACATACATATTGTTCTCTTTTGGGGTGAGAAAGCCTTAAAAAATGTTGGTAATAGTTATTTTATCACACAAAAATAGTTTTGATATTAAATGCATCATTACTTCAACAATAAAATCAAGAAAATTATTTTAGAAACTTTCAAAGTTTGCTGAGAATAATATTGTTTTCCTAATGCCGAAGCAATTTATTTTTTTATCGGGTCTTGATTATAATCTACGTAGTTGCCAAAATCAGTTTTCATAATTTTCAACACGATAAATTTTTATTACTTGACTGAATTTTTTTGTAAAAAAAAATAAGAATGCATATTCATTTTTAATGGAATCTATGTAGTTCGTTTTAATCTTTTCTCACTAACACCGCTTCCAGTCATACAGTCAATTAAACGAACTGATAATAATAAAAAAAAGAAAAAAATTGAAGATAATTTCCCCCTCCTTCTTTCCTAGTCGTGCGTGAAATAGAACATAGGGAGGATTAGAGCAAGAGCGCTGTTGCCATTACTTAGAATTAAACGATTCAGAAATGTAATTATTTTGTTCTCCAATAATATAATGTAATTAAAACGACATCTTAAATCTAAATACCCATTGTTTAATGATTTTACCTTGCACTGGTTTCAAAAATCTACTTTTGTTTAATGACTTTTTACGCTTAATTTTTTGTGTGGGGATAATGCTTTTTTGGAAATAGAACTAATTATTTTTTTGCCTGGTTTGAATCATTTCTATGATTTTGAATTAAAATGAATTGAATGAAGTGGAGATTTATGTAGTTTTTGCACTTGTATTAAATGAAAATGAAAGTTAATCGCATAACATTCAAACGAATGCATATAAAAACTGGATTTATTTGATAATTAAACATGCATGAAATAACGAAAAATAATAAAAACATAATAGAACTTAATAAAATCATATTGCACAAAGTTTCAGTGATAATTACAAAAAATTATAGTTTCATGAAAAACATAATATAATTTTTAGTTTTTTTTTAAATTTATTTTTTATCGGAATTACTTACATTATAACTTTGTCCTGTTTTATTAGTTCACAGATTGAAAACAATTATTCGCTATGAGTAAAAAATGCACTTTTTTCATTAATAATTTAATGATACACAGAAAAATATCCAACATATATCACACTTGTATTCAATAACTTAAAGTCATATATCCTACAAAAATTTCGTAATTACAGAATACGTGCACATAAACATTTGGAAGTAAGTATTCATCCTTTTGGTGGATACACTTACGGCCGTATTTATTAAACACGGGTTAACTTGAGTGTAGCCTAACTCGGATTTAACTCAACTCTAGTATGACTCGCCGATTCTTATTCACGAAGTGGGAAAATTCCCATGTAAAACAACTTTGGAGTTAACCGAACATGACATGTAAGACGGCTTCTGAATGGCTAGCAATCTTGTACATCAATGTCAACAAACATATCGCTTGAGTCCGCCATTGTTTGTAGACTCGGCGCTAACACTCCGAAATCGTAGAGTTATTCTAGGGATCCATAAAGGCGAGTTAATCGCTGTTTTTGTCGTGGTGAATAACGTTTCCTGACTTAATTCGCTCTTTACCCTGAAACCTCGTTTAACTCTGGTTGGTGAATACGGCCGTTAGTGGATCTTAACATAAAATTATTGTATCGTCCGTTCTTTATATGAATCTAATTTAATTTTAAACTTGGAAGACAATAATATATTTTTAAATTTTGAATTTTAGATGAATTCTAAAATGTTATGAATGTACATCGAAAACACTTTACACAATATCTAGGAATATAACTAAATATCAAGAAATTGGTTACTTCACACTACTTCTGAAAATCTGGATATTCTAGTTTCTTGTAAGCTTTACACCAACGCAACATTCCAGATTCATTTATTTTGCTTAAACTTTGTAGAAATGAACTTTATCTAATTGTTATTCCTTAAAATTTGTCAACAATATAATTATAATAAGAGATAATAAACATTTGTGTTGCTTTTCTTTTAAAAATATTAATCTATAGTTAGTAGATAATTAGCATTATTAATTAAGAATTTGTGACTTTAAATTCATTGTTAGTTTGAATTTAAATGCATTACATAATATTGGTTAAATAATACAAAAATTTATAATACAAGATGTAAAAATGTTTTCGTTAATAATGGTTTAAAATTCATTAGGTATGATTATAGGAGAAACATTAACCAAATAACCAATTAAAATGAATAGGGGTTTACAAGTATACAAGTGATACATATTTTATATTTATGTATTTGAAACGCTAGATGGCGACTCTTTTCCTGGATCACAAGTGCAATCAAAAGTGTGAAATAAATTGGTTCAAGTATCGTTCTTCTGAATAAACTGCACAATGGTATTCACTTATTATCTTTAAGACTATCAACATTGCGTCCATTTTATTTTGTTTCAAAATCTTACTAGATGACAAAGGTACTTTATCATTTGAATTGTATTTGTGTAAAATATTGAACATTATTTAGGATTTATAAACGAGTTTCCTTAAATTATTAAGTAAGACTCATTTGAATAAATGTTATGCAACCTATCTCAGTATCTTCTCAACATATCTCATTTTAAGTAGCTGAAATATAATTGTGATTATTTTGGATACTTCATTGAAAGCATAGCATCAGTTATAATTACAGAAAATATTAAGCAATTTCTTAAACAGGTTTATAAAAATACTAAATGATTTGCTAGTATTTTAAATAAATTACCTTGAGCATTTAGATATAGCTAATTAGGCAATTATCTAGTCAGTCAGACGTAATTTGCATAAATTCCATGGCAAAATTGATCTGGTATATCTATGTATCGAAAAAGGCAATCAGATAGCAGTGATGATAATTTTTTTTTAAATAAAAATTAGTAAATTATAGATTAATTTTTATCTGCTGCCAATGTACAGTCAGGTTTTTTAACAAAACATCTTACACAAATGAGTATAATTTTATTCTGATGTCTTTCTAAAGTTGTTAGGTCAATATGCCTATATTGCTTGCTGTTCCAAAGTTTTGTAATAGTCATTATATTATAAGAAATACCAATTTTATTCATAAAATGATTTCCTGGCTGCTCTCCACCGAGCTGGCAGTTGAATTGTGATGCTTTACACTTCAATTGTTGTTGTCGTGTGCCAGCCAGGCAGGCAATATGGGGTGAGCTGCTCCACTTTTCCAACTGAACTATATTTGGTGTGGAGTCCGACTTCCTCAGTAAACACATGCCACAGGAACATGTTTATAGGGTAGGCAACCATTCACATACAAAGAAAGGAAGGAAAAAGACAAGAAAGAGAGAGGGATATTACATCCATGCCCGAGCCAGGATTCGAACCCATGTCCCACCCATCTGTAGTCAGTTACGCTAACCACTAGACAGGTTGGGCGGCTACACTTCAATTAAATATCTCAATTTATTGATTGCCCCCTTAAAGCAAGAATATAAATAATAGTGTGGAAACTACCTAAGTTTGGTACAGTTATCTAAGCTTTGTTAAATGTTTAAGCACATAGTGAGAAAATAAATATTTCAAAGGCAGGCTACCACTATTTTCAATTTCTTACACATGAAGGATGTGACAAAATCAACACATTATTATTATTTAGTGATAAAATATCACCTATGAATGTGGTGCTATGAACGATTACAAATCGTGATACCAATCCACATTATAACTTCGATCAGTTTAAATTTATAAGTATTAATGAAATTTTACAAGCTTTTGCAAGTTTTTTTTTATTTTTATTTTCGGAAGTATAAGTGTTTCCAGCTGATATTAGAATATTTATAAATAACTCATAGAATATGATTCAAATACATTTTAAAATACAAATTTTTAATGGGCGACAATGGTTCACATTGCAATGATTATTATTACTGAATATATTAAACATTCTAGCCACCCAACCTGTCTAGTGATAAGCTTAACTGACTATGGGGAACACCTTGGTTTGAATCCCGGCTTGGTAATGGATGTACTTTTTCCATCTCTGTTTCTTGTCCTTTCCTCAGATGATGGATGAATGTGGCGCGTCCTATAAACTGGTTTGTGGTGGTGTGGCGTGGTACTCGTACCTCCGTGAATTGGTTCACAGGTGCCCCCCGGGTAACGATAAAATGAGTAGCGTTTCCGGCCTTGTTACGGCAAATGGGCTGATGTATTTACTTGCTCAAGTGTGTCTTTCATTAGAAATAAAAAAATATTAAACATTTTTCGGACTATGACAATATCAACTTTCAGACATTCAAAAATTTATACTTAGTGATTTCACACTTTGTTGTCTATTTTTTTCATTTAAAACATTTGAACCAACAGGATTCAATCTTAATTCATATCAGACTATAGGTATTTAAGAACCTAGACTTTATATACTCTTTTAGCTATTTTATTTTAATTGTCATTTGTTATAGATTTAATCATTTGATTAATTGACAGTAAAATTGTATGAAAGAGAGTAAGAAATATTATGATTACTCAAAGATTCCTTATTGGTAATAAATTATTTGGTACATTTATTGTACTTATTAAATAGTTGCTAGCATTAGTAGACTATCTAGCAGCTATTTATGATCGCTTGATTCTAAGAAGTTAGCTAGTTCTAAGAAGCTAGCTCTAAGAAAAAATAGTTCATTTTGTTGTTCCAAAGTAATGTATTGCTTTACTTCGAATTCCTAGTTGAAAATTTCGTATTTATGTAGTTATCTCGTTATTATTTTAGATTTTAAATTTTGAGAAGATTTGATAATATGTTATTCCTTCATCAATATACGTTTATTCTGGAAATTGCTCAAAAACTTTTAATTACTTAAGTAGGATTTAAAGTGCAATATTTCCCTAAGATATGTGACTTAAATATAATTGTTTAAGAATATGATATTATTATTTGAATTTATCGGTTTCTAATCAGTTAAGCATGAATTCATTAGAGAGAAAATTAATATTAAATTTTTTATTATTCATTTAATATCCTTTTGCATTCCTGTATATATTAATTGATTTCTATGCGTTGAATATATACAGCAAGTCTTAAAAAAATTTCTGTTATTTCAGTATGGTGAAAAAAACATTTTGGGAAGATTCATGCATGAGAAATATTTCTGCAGCTTAAAAAGGCTATATCCAAAACGATGCTCTATATTGTTTTTTAAAATAATTTATAAATTTAACCTTAAATTAAAACTTTTACCAGTCATTTGTTTATGTTTGAAAATTGAAACTATTTTCAAATTCAATTCTCAGAAATGGAAAATATATCAGTTCATTATCAATAAATATTCACAAATATGTATTAATTTTTATATATGTGATAGACATCTGATTAATTTTAAATTCCAAATTAGGTCTTAACAATTGGTAACTAACCTTCGTGAATAAAATGGAATCGATGTGACAACCATACCAAATTAAACCTTAAATTTTGGTTTCTTGTATGACACAATTTAAGAAATAATTTTAGTTTTCGAATCTCTAACACAGAATGTATTACTAATTCCATAATTTCTATATTGAGCAAAGTAATTAATTTGTACATGAGTATGATGAAAAACTGAATGTGGATTTTACTTGTCTATTGTATATATTTACCGTAAAATGAATAAAAAATTACTTTTGAAAGAAAATTTGCAATGAAATATTATTAAAAACATTTGTTAAAATTATTCTAATGATGTTTTTCAGAAATATGATTAATAGTTTTGTGCAAAGCAGGAATTCTTAATAATATTAAAATTGGGGCAATGTGGAAGTGCTGCACGTTATACATCAGTAGCTAGCTGCTTATGAAGAAAATTTCAAACTGTCCTAATTGAAATTTTTCTCTTTAAGGTCAACCGTTTTGCTTTAAGTATTTGAGTTAAAGTCATATGATATTTATGATTGAAATTAACAAAGAATTATTACAAAATTAATTAACGGAATTATTACTATTTTACTTAAGGATTTGCATAAATATAACAAATAAAATTCGATGCATATAAGTATTTTAAATAACCTTATGCCACCTACTCTGTCTAATGGTCAGCATTCCTGACAGCGGTTAGGGAGGTCTGGGTTCGAATCCCAGTCGGGGCATGGATGTACTTCATCTCTCTCCTGTCTTTGTCCTTTCCTTGTATGAATGGGTTGTGAATGGTTGCCTACCCTATAAACGGGTTCCTATGGCATGTGCGTACTGAGGAAGTCGGACTCCACACCCAATTGCGGTTCAGTTGAAAGAGTGGAGCAGCGCACCCATACTGCTAGTCTGGCTGGCACTCGACAATAAAATAAATAAATAAATAACCTTATATAATAAATAATCTTAGTGTGTTAATAAAAAACAATTTGATTTCAGAGAATTATAGCGCGTCCTCTAAATATTCCAAATATTGTATACCTTATCATCGTTAAAATTTAACTATTATGTTTACTACTGTTAATTATTAAGTTATTAAGCAATTTATATAAAATTTACTAGTTTAACTAATTAATTACTATTTTTCTAAACTATATATATCATATTTAAAATTAAATAATGGTATATGATAAATAAATGTGCATTATTTATTGATTCACAGATGTTTTTCATGCATAGAATTAGAAAGATGCATCGAAAAAAAATCATGCGTAAAAAAAAAATAAATAAATAAAATAAAATAAAAAAAATCATGAAATTATTGTATATGCAAGATTCAGATTAATGGTTTCAAATACTTAGTGTATATATTATATTACTCTATACATACCTAAATTAATAATGATCCAAGCGTTTTCAGGAATAAATAGAAAGCATTAGTTACAGTTGGAATTCTCTAAAGCAACAAGTTTTAATCTGAGACAGTTATTTAGAATTCCATATAATATTATAAAACATATTTTTTAATCTCATTAATTGGGAAATCTAATATTTTTACCAGTAAATTATAGAATTTTATGTTTCTTCATAAAATGTGAAGAAATACATTGGAAAATCTGAAAATTTTATTTTAAATATTCAAGAACCTTACTTTGTAAAGGTAATAAAAAAATTTTGTCGACGGTTTAAAGTTGCCATTAAAGTAGAGTGACATAATTATGTTCTTAAATGGGAAAGCTTTTCACAACATTTTGGTTATCAAAAAATTAGTAGTATTTGTCAGAGATTTTAAGTATGGGTAATTTTCTCTTCGAATGCATTAATCATATGGCAGTTTTTGACACCATAGGCATCCTTACCCAAACGCTTATTAACGCTACGCAACCCCTAATTACTTGGCGCTTCTAGCCTTTGATGAAAGGTAAAATTTTAAGTCCCAAAAGTGTAATTAAAGGCTTTATTTGCTAGTATTCTTGGGGTTCAAAGTTTTAGGTCCTTCCTAAAAGCTTCTTTAAGAGGATAATCTTCAGTGGTTCAAAATATTTTATCTTGCTTCAAGATTATGTTATTTTGCTATATTTTAAGTGCTATACGTTATTAAAAGAAGATTCAGAATTTCAAATGAGGAATCGGTAATGTTATTAGATAAAATAAAGTGCACTAGTATAAAATGTGTAAAATTTTTTAATTTAAAAGATTACTGTTAATTATTTCTTTCCTCTTAAGATAATTGTTGTCTTTACATTTTACCACTTAAATATGAAAAACTATGCAATATTATTAACACATATTTCTTTAGAACCAAAGGGAAAAATCAATCTCTTTTTGTATTGTGTTAATAAATTTAATTTGTAAAAATCTAAAATTCTGACTGTCTGAAAGAATTATTTGAAATATGTGATGATGCCAAATAGCTTGAAAATACCACAATTAAACAGCAAATTTTTTCCTAGTAATTCATTTTCAATTTTATTTGAATCATTGTTGTTCAGTTTTTTTAGTAATTAGAACATATCTCTTGTGACCAATTAGTATAGGTTTGACTTTGACTAAGTCTAAAGTATGACTTTGAATAAGTCAATCCTAGACAACAAGTCTTTTGACTTTGACGAAGTGACTTGTTTTCTAGGATTATATCGGTGTTTGAGTTGAAATGCATTTGTTGTTTATTTTTAAAACTATAGAGACATTGCTAATTTACCATATTATACCTGAAAAGCATTTTGTAATTTTCTATTTATTTAGTTGGATTTAAAGTTAGAAAAGTCATTTATAATAAAAATAGGATTAATTTTATATTTGATGCGTAATCCACTGAAATTTCCTTTTACACTAAACCGTGATATCAAAACTAGAATTAAAAAATTACGAATTTATTTCTATTATATTCCTTCTTCGTAAATTTAACACAAATATAAAATTTGATGAATTTTAAAATAGATGCATTATTTACTTTCTTTATTAATTTAACAGAAATATATAATTCAAGAATTTTAAACAATATATATCAGTTTTAATCAATTTATTATTAGTACTAGGTACATTATCTTAATTCATATAAAAACTGCTTATAAAAATATTTCTTGACATATAGCCCAGGAATAATCCACAGAAAATTTCAAATATTGTTGTTTTTGGAATTTGAGATGTAAGATTAAATTTCTTTATTGCTTTTTGTTCTTTGTTTCTTTGATTGTTCTTTATTTTGGTTAAATGAGATGATTTTTTCAGCATTTAAAAAATTTTTAAGGACCGATTTCTTACATGCATCGATTAAATAAAAGTTTATAAATCTTAAAATTAATAGATAGTTTAAATTTATCTGAAAATGTATAAAAAGTTACACTTTCTTTAGTAATAACAGTAATTAACAAGGAAAACTTATTTAATTTGTAAAAGTGTCTTTTAATAATATTTAATGATCTTTTACTTCTATGCATTTCGGGATAGTAAAAAAAAAGTTTGTATTTCATAACAGATTTAAATCATTAAATTAAAATTAAGTTTATTTGCGTTAACAATAGAATGGAAAATATTATTGCCTTTAAATGATGTTATTTAAAATAACATTATTTTTCACGGCAATAATTATGTTGATTCCTACTAATTACTATAACATCACATTTATGTCTTTGAAAATTGTCCAATATATTGCTGTATCTTCTAATTTTTAATAAATTAAAGCGAAAAATACACAGTGAAATTTTCATGAAAACAAAACTATACATAATTCATCCTTTGGACATTTAAAAAAATAACTACATTACAAATTCCATTGACAAAAATGAACTATTACATCTTTTCAGCAAACTTTTTTTAAGATCTTAGATCAAAGTTTGAGTGCTTGAAAATAAAGCTTGTCATGCAACACATGAAATCATAATCATTGTAGCACTTATTTTGCTTAGTTTAGACTAAGACATTTCTTTGTAAACAGAATTCCCCTTTTACCGAATTGGTTATTATTTCTCTTTTGTTAAATATATCATTTTGTTCAAATCTCACCTGTGGCATACTTGCTTATTTTCTCTAAGATTTTGATTCATTTTAGAAATTTATATAATCTTTCTTTTAATTTATTTTCTTTTAATTAATGAAAAATGAAATGAAAGAACACGAACAGAAAATTTAGTTTCAAAACAAAAATGATTATTTATTATTATTGATTATATTATGTTTACTTAGTAAATTTTATTTTTTCTCATGTATTCAAAAAAAGTGCTCTTATTATAATTATTTTTAAAATACATTCTGAAAACGGATATAACAGATTTTCGATAAATACATTTTTAAAAGTTCTTAGTATATTTATGCATGCTTAATGTATGATGGATCAAGCCATATGGTGAACAGCTATTTGTTTCTTTTACACCCGATGTGCAATACATGCTTCACTTCTGTTATCGTATCCATTATCGGAATTTGTATTCATGCGCAAATAACAACGTCAGAATATCAATTGATCGATCTCTAGATAGTGAAAATGATATACAACGATAAATTTTCTAAAAATATATACGTGGCTCCTATGGTATTTTATGTTTAAAATAATGTAATATTTTGTATTAAATTATAAAACTATTTTTGCAAATTCAACAAATATGAATTACTAATAATAATATTTATGCTCTAAAGTTAATTATTTATTTTTTTTATAAAATTTATCTTAATACAGAAATAATATCTTCCATGAATATGCGATTTCTATAAGCGATCTTTTAATTTACAGATTGTTTATACAAACATAAAAACAACAAAAAAACAATTGTTTGTGATTTAATCTTATCAGTGTTTTGCAAAAAAATCATGTAAATTCTTGCATGAATTAATCAAATTGAAGATCTTTTCTTTAAGGCAGCGTTATAAACAAAAGACAAAATATTATTCTAAAAAGTATCCCTTCCCCGGAGAATTAAATTTAAAATATTTTATTCTAACATGGAATTCTATCATTTATCGAAATTCTTACTAATGCTTCATGCAAATGTTGAAACGCTTTTAGTATAAAATTAAAAGTGTAACAATAATATATCTATTTAACTTATCTTACAATAAAAATACTAGGCATAGAAGCAACAACGGTCACAGTTACAATATGAAGTTATTTCAAGATATAGGTCTCTAACTAACTTAACATAAAAATGAAACACTTCAGAAACTTTCATAACAGCGTTCACAATTAACTTAAAATATACTAATGCTGCTTTGAACTTTGTAAATATTACATATGACATAATAAAAAAGATGTAATATTCCATTCCGGAACTTTTATCGCTTCAAGAAAGAAGTCAGAGGCTCTTCTGCTGCGATTTAAAATTGTGATAAGTGAATTACTACTAGGAGTAAAGAAAAAAAAATACATTTGACAATTTCCCTATTCTCAACATTCTCATGTATTTTTTTAAATAAAAATATTCAATGTATGTTGACACATTTATTTTTTTCCTTTTTCCAGGAATTCATTTGTTTCTTTCAAAATACGACATGACTAAGGATGCCTAATTTCAACATTTAATCCCTTTTTTACTAAAGAGAGTTTTCCAGCATTGTACACCTCTTTTAATTTGCTTTTAGTTAATCTTTGAATGAGACTTTATTTCATGGTACAAAACAGCCTTTTGAGACAATGTTAATTAAATTATTATTTAATATGTACTGTTACTGGAGTAGTCCGCGTTTTCAAATCTAAGAAAATTCATATCTAAGAGCTTTACTTCACGCAGAAGTGATTTTCTTTTATTCTTTGAAATATTATAATTTAAATTTTTTATTCACATTATTTTTTCTTTGCTATAGTTTAACGTTTTTACATATTCAATGTTAGTATTGAATTAAAATAAATACATTTCGTAATATATGCCTCTTTGTGTTAAAATGAAGAATTTCATGTTTTCATATTTAAGCAAAAACTTTCATCACAAAGGATTTATTTTTATGATTTTCTTTTTTTAATTTCTAAGAACAGAGTGTATTTTTTCCATACCGTTTACAAAAAAATATCTACTGTTTTTTGCGTTATTGTATTTTTTTAATTTGTAAAAACATTGCGTATTTTTTTTAACGTCATATACAAAAAATATCTATTACTTTTTTGCATCATTGCAGATTTTTTCCCTATACTTTGATTTTTGTTAATTTTAGAAAGCATTAGATATTTTTTGTGTGTTGTATTAAAATAATACCTTAAGTTTTTACATTGCATTGATATAATGTTTGTTTTTTCATTTCGCATCTAGTCGGTTTTCGAATAATCAACATACGCGTTTCATTTAATGAAACATTAAAGAAACAACGAAACGACAAACACATAATATATATATATATATATATATATATATACACACACACACACACACACACATATATATATATATATATATATATATATATACTATTACAATTGTTTATATTGCTAAATCAATTTATGGAACTACTTATACTGTTGTTTAGAATTTGGCGCTGTAAAATTTCATTTAAACTGATTCATTACAATGTATTATAAAAATATTTTCATTTGAAACACAAAATTTTTAATAAGATTCTCTTAAAATAAATTATCTTAATTAGATCTGAACTGCTTCCTACACATTTAAACATAATTGTGTCTAATAGAAATTTATTTTTAATGTGATACGAAAATGCACAAAAATGTCCCTAAATAAAAGGTACTCCTGAAGTACACGGAAATTGAGTCGGAAAAGAAAAATGACACCATTAGAAATATCACAGGCCTGGTGAAACATATTATGCAAATTACATTGATAGCACCTGATGACGCTAAGAGAAGAACCAGGTTGAAAAAAGAAAACGTGTTCACAATCGATCTCCAATGTGGTTGTTGCCACGATCTATTAGGTCGAGGACGCATGTGGATATGTTTAACGTGGTAGAATTATAATCCTCCTGAATGACCTGATTACGCATGTGACACTCAAAATCGCCTAAAATGGCTACAGCAATGATTTCAAGATAATGGAAATGTCAGTAGACGTTACAGCACAGGTCACCCGCGAGCGACCCCGCCAAATAACGAACTGTCAGTAATCACCAAAAGAAGTAAATGGAGCACAGAAGCAGATCTATTGCTTCAGACACTTTGATGAGCATTTTAAAGGAAACTGTTATCAGTTGTTTGGAGCAAAATGATCTATATACTGAGAAACCTGTTATATGTTCCATTCATGAAACTGTCAACAGCGATTAATTTGGATTGGAGAACAAGCAATATGGACATCATTTCACTCGGTTTTTCTATTGTTTTCCGACAAGTCTAGATTTAGATTGTTGTCTGATTTAAAGGGGACTTCGGTTGAACAATGTCAGGAACTCAGTTCTACCAACACAGCATCATTCAACGACAATGTTACGGTGGTACAGGAGAAATTGTTTTGAGAGGCATCATACTGATGTTCAGAATTAATCTGCATGTTCAAATTGGAATCATGGGACTTCAGATCCCCTACTTCGCCAACTCGCGAATTTGAAGCTCATTTTCGCACATGCTCATTAATCACACTTGTTTTAGCATTTTTATTTGTCGCTAATTAAGTTTCACTTTGAAATAGCCGTAGAATTTTCACCATGGCATCTGCGATTTTGAAAACGCGAAAAGTAGGAGACCTAAAGCACATTTTCACCGAATCATGATATGCCAGATTTTTCGAGACAGCTTTCTGCAACAATATATCCATTTGCTTAGGGGTCCAATGGGGGCTAAATTTTATGTTCGTATGTGACAACACCTAATCCTCCTATGGGAGGTATAATACGATACATGGACTATCATACCAACAACGTGCTGTTCAATAGTTGTACGAGTGATATGTGACATAAGTGCTCCAGTCCATCTCTTTTGCTCTTTTTCATTTGCTTAAAACATGGTTTAGTACAATGGATTTTATAAACAAATGACGATTCTTATTTTTCATCCTTATATTTCGGATCTGGTATAATCTTTTATTTACCAAAATGTTTGCGTCATCTATTTTTCAAATTTACTTTTCGTAATAGTCTTGGTGATATGCATTCACAGTATAACATACTAATAATTTTGAAATTAGAAGTAAAATAAAATTTTCCAGTTTTTTATCTATAAAAAAAATTAAATTCTGTGCTAATGTAAGAATTTAATTATGATTGTTCATTAAATTACTGTAAGGAAATAATATCTCTGAAATTTAAAACGTCTAAAAATATTTTGATCATAAAATAACACTTTATGCATATAATACACTTTATATTTAAATATGTATATAATTACATTTTATTATATAAAATATTATTTTTATCGTTTTTAAGGAATACTTTATGTTGCAAGGAAGACAATTTTCAAGAATTCAATATAAAGTTAAAAGATGACGTCATTGTTTCTTCTATAAAAGAATGAAATTCATTAATTTCAAAATTGTTGGACCTTATGTCGATTATTATAAGATTGTAAATTCTTATCGTTTTTATAAAAATAAATATTTTTTGAGATATTAACTTTAAACTTACATACCAATATAAGAATGAAAGAACGCATTTTCGTTACTAACGATACCAATAGAATAAATTTTTTTAAATTTGTTTTGATCTTTTAAAATGAATATTTTTATTTCATTTTCAAAGAGTAGTAAATTTTTTGCAATTTCGATCTTTAAATATTTTTTAAATTTGTGACAAATGTTTTATTAAAAAATGAACTGTCAAAATAATTTTCTTAATTGCATGTTAAAATGCTACAAATTCCAATTAAAATATCTTCTTAGCTTACAATTTTTAAACATTTTTTTAAAATAAAGTTAATTCAATTAATAATGGATTTTTGTATTAGAACAATTATGTTTATAATTACTTATATTTTCAAATATAATTTTTTTTAAATTTATTTTATATAAATTATTATTTTTAATTGATTTTGAGAGACATTGCAATCGTAAAATAATTACATTAGATTCAATCTGTTTCATAAGATATTTTATTTAATTGAGTTAAAAGTCATCTAGACTACAATAAAATTACAAAATAATTATCTTTGGAGTTGATAAAAATTAAAATAGGCACCTTTAAACTTTAATTAAAAGAATGTCATTTATAGAATTTAAAGTTTTAGAAAATAACTTTTTATTGTAAATGTGAATATTTACAACTTTTTTTTTATATTTTAATGTCTTTTGTTTAAGACCATAAAATGAAATTTCATTTAAATTTTAAATGGTAATCTTAAATTTTGAAAAGAACAATTATAATAACCTATCAGTATGTGAATATTTTCATTTTAAGTATATGGAAATTACTTTTTAGTAAGTGAATCATTAGATACTATTAGACGAATTAGCAATTATTTTATTATTGATTAAGTTCCAATTATATTATTTTACATTTGAACATTCAGACAACTTTTATATTGAACAAAATATTGTAGGTCTATTTATTGGAGAATAAATTTATTTGTGCCAAAAAAAACTTTTAAAGTGAAAATATTAAACTAAATGTCGAAGAGAATATTAGTGATCTTAATCGTTTGAAATCTAGCCTTCTACAAATTTTTGTCGTGAATTCATAATAATTTAGATAATTATGCTCTCAAATAACAGACAAATCAAGTCATAGAAATTTCGAAGAAGACATTAATTAGTCTCTTTTTCTGATTAGTGAGTTCGTTAGATGATACAGTTCAATCTAAAACTAAAATTAGTTTCTGAAAATATACTTTTTTGTTTGTTTTCAAAAGTTTAGTAAGAAATGATACTCGAAAAATATATCCTATTATGAAAGCTAATTAAACTTGCAATTGAAAATCCTGTTTTTATTGGTGAGTTTCACTGAAATTTTGAAAACAATATAATAAGCTCTCATATTATATTGTTTATAATATAAAAACTTTATAATACTCTCATTTGTTTTTATATTTATATATTTATAATATAAAAGTTTCTATATAATATTGAGTTTTTATATTTATAATATAAAAACTTTATAATAAGCTCTCATATCACTATCAGTATAAATACAACTATACAAATCTGTATCTGAGGAACAAACATTTCCTGAAAATAATAAAAATCAAATGGTAGCAATACATCTTGTTACATTGCCTCTTTTAAAAATTCAACGTGAAATGAATATTTTTATCCTATTTAATTTTACGTTGAACATTTGTAAGTACTATGTATTTAATAGTACTGAGTATTTGCTATTTTCTTAATCTATTTTGAGTAACAAACCAAATAAACACTAATGTACAAAATTTGTGCACCAAATATTTACTTAAATTCTTGGTTAGATAAATTTTTAACAAAAAATAAACCCATGATGGCGAATAATAAAAGATTTTATTAATAAAATAATGAAAAAATTATAATAATACATTAAATCTATTACAATAAAAACAAACTGTTTATGTTCTTCAAATTGCTCTAATGCTTTTCTGTATTTTATACACTGAATATAATTGTGTCATTATTTAAAACTATTTTAAGCAATAGTATCATGAGAAGCAACACATCTGGACACTTAAAACGCGAACTATTCATTTAGAAATATTGAGCCTTATTCTCTGTTGGACTATTTTTATGACATTTAAAAATGAAAAAAAAATGGTAATCATCAAAATGTCTATTAATTATTATTGTGTAATATGTAACGTTGAAGGCAGAACAATATTGAAATAAAGATAAGCAACTGTTTAAAGAAAAACATACACACCATCAGAGCTAAAATTGAATCGAAGTTAATCGGCATTGATTACACGCACACATTTTAGGGTAATGATAATCACATTTTCTATGATAGCTAGTGTAAACAGATTATAACTGTCTTTGATAGGAGTGAGAGTATTATTAGAAGCTCTGCCGTCTGTGTTTTATTTTCACTAAATTGTGTTATGCATTGTATTATTGTATTTTATTAAAAAAAATAAAGTGTTCTTGAACACATTCATTTGTGTAATTATCTGATTAAGAAAACAACTGCTGCCCAACCTGTCTAGTGGTTAGCGTACCTGACTACAGGTGGGTGGGACCTGGGTTCGAATCCTGGCTCGGGCATGGATGTACTTTCTTTCTCTCTCTTTCTTGTCTTTGTCTTTTCTTTGCGTGTGAATGGTTGCCTACCCTATAAACGGGTACCTATGGCATGTGTGTACTGAGGAAGTCGGACTCCACACCAAATATGGTTCAGTTGGAAAAGTGGAGCAGCGCACCCCATATTGCCAGCCTGGCTGGCACACGACAACAACAAGAAAACAACTGTTATATGTGAAAGGACAAAATATATTTTAGTTTACATATTTATTATAGTTATATTAGTTTACAAGAAAAATATACGGTTATATTAGTTAGCACAAAAACAAAATATATTAAATTCACATTTGCTCTTAAGAAATATGAGAGTTCATTTCACTTTTATTGATTTTTTGTAAGAAAAGTGAGTCTTACTATTCTTTAGATGGGAACATGCAGAAATATTTTCAACCAATTCAAACTGAGTCATTTAAAGATTTATTCGTAATGGCATAATTTAAGAAATATTCGTGACTCTAAGTATAATATACTTTCTGATTTAAAATACAATTTTCATTATTATTGTTTAAAGTTGCAAATACCGTAGACATTTTATTTATAGTCTATCGCGTCTAATTTTCTAATAAAATTGTGTAAAAAGAATTAAAAAAATTTTATCTAATTTTTCGAGGAGGTCAAAATTCAACGAGGTATTATTTCTTGATATTGAAATTTTAGTTATTTAATATCAATATAATTAACATTTATTCTAATATTATATATTGTTCTTTGCATTTTAGTTTTATTATACAATAGAAAAGTTACCTAACAATACTCATAAATGAAATCTATAACATTTTAAAACCATTATTTTACTCAAAGTTAAATAAAGTATGTGTATTATTCGATGTAACTGGAATTTTGTATTAAAGTTTGAGAATTATTTCTAATAAGAACTAAATCTAAAATACTCAAAGATATTTAATAATAAAAGTTATAAATCTATTAGAGATTAACATTAGGATGATTCAAAATAAGTGAGTAAATTCAGCAAATCTTAAACAAGAAATCTAATTAAGCAGTACTAAGAAATTTCATATATATGAAAATATACACATTACAAACTTCAACTAAATTGTGTTCCAGTCAGGTCAAAATTCATGGGAACTTAGTCAAGCTCTTCGGAATTGACAGCGTAATTTAATCCATTGCTCCCGCTTATCCTTCACATCCTCTTCCTCTAAGGCCATAACATCCTAAGATCTCCATTTCAAATGGTTGCCTGTTTGGATTGTCGCCCCATTCAAATACTACCTGGATCAAAAGTATCGACTACTTAAACCACTGGTCAAAGGAACGAGTTGTGCAGGGCGATAGAATGTGAATGGGTTAGAACATTCTAAGAAAATGTTCCACGTTTAATTTTAATTGCCACCGAAACTTTGCAAATAATTGCTCCTTGGAAAATTTGATTACGATCCGAAATTTAGATTTCACATTTGTCAAGAGAAATAATATTTGCTCTGCTAATAAGTATATTGAGTTATCCACATATATGTTAACATTAAAAATTATGAAATATATTTCGCTTCAAATGTAAAAAGGAAATTATTTAATTGTTAATGCATATCAGCTCTATAATAATTAAATTGGGGAACAGATAAATGATAATGAAAAATATATTTGCTGTTTAAAATAATGTTTCTGATAAGTTGAAGAATATAAAACTGTTTTCAAGTATCAGTTCTTATCTTTGTAGAAATTCAACAAAATTGCGTTTACTATCAAAGCATCATATTATATATCTTAAACCGTTTATTATTTTTACTTAATCTGGTAGTTTCGATGCTATTTCAATGTAACGATAGGGTTTCCGAGCCCCTGTTCTTATGTAACTATATTATATACAAAATATATTTAGTTCTATTATTCCATTATTTTCCATATATTTTGTGCTCCGCATTTAATAAATAAATTTTATTCTAATATGTTTCTAATGTAATAATTATTTTATACTAAATATTTTGTCTTCCTTTACTTTAATAACAAAATTTATTTTCTGCACACAATTATTGTTTTCAGCTATATTTAGAAATAACCATTTATTTGCAGCTTGATAATATTTGGAAGTAAGAATTGAAGTTCAAATTAAGCAAATGTGTTAGAATAAAAATTTATTGGAAGACTTAAAAAAATAAGTAAATATAAAAGGGAACAAAAGAAGAATTTCTCGTTTTTTCAAAGTAAGCAAAATAAAAGCGATAAAATTTTTGATAGTTATTTATGTGTTAGATAGCATCTTTTTTGCTTAAGTTTCTTTAAAAAGGAACAATTCTTTGATTTTAAAAGTATTACCCAGGAGACAAGTTATGCATCTTTCTTTGTGAAACAAAAATCTATGGCTTCATGGGTATTTTAAATAAACATTTTCCTATGATCATTTTTTCCTGAAATTTTCCTATTTTAACTTTAGTTACCAAAACTTAATATTTTAAAAATAAATTTTCCTGTTACTAGAATCTTTTTCTAATGGCGGGACAATGAGTGTTTGGATCCGTCGCCCACAACAAAGCTGGAAACTGTTACTCATTTTAGCTTTATCCGTAACGGAGAATCAATTTATGGAGGTACAAGTAGCATTCACACTACCACAAATCAGCTTATAAAGCTTGCCACATTCGTCCATCTTCTCAAAAGAAAAAAGGAAAAAGTTACACAGAGAAAGAGAAAGGAAACGTCCATGCCTAGACAGGGAATCAAACCTGGGACCAACAGCAGGAATGCTAACAACTCAACCATTTTCCAGCCTTTTACTAGAATGAATTTAACTTGAATTAAAAAATAAACAGCTCTGTTTCCCTTTCATTTACATGCTATATTGTTTCTAAGCCTTTTGTGAATCCATTTCTTCCTTTCACAGTTTAAATATTTTTGGCATATATCTTAAAATCTAATTTGTAAAAATATTATTTGTAATAGAGGAATACTGTTTGACCACTTATATACACTGCTACTTTTTAAATTAAAAAACGAAATAACATTTCTATAGATACTGTTTTAATAAAAGCACTAAATAGAAGCAATATGTTGCTGATGCAATAAATACAATCCATTGTACATATCATTTTAATTTATATTTATCCACATTATAAAATCATTTGAATAATGTAAATTCGTAAGCATTATTATTGTTATGACGCAAAATTAATAATTGAAAATATATATAGTGGTATATGGATACCAGCAAAATCTGATAATAATTAGCATATTCGTTTCAAATTCACGCTAAGCAATTGCATTTCCTATTTTGATAATTTCCTATAAATGGATAGTTGAAAATATCTTAGACCAATAGCCACATCTAAATTTTATGAGTAATAATAGCTTTACAAACTGAAAATGGAACATTACACCGTAATGATGCTGCGTGAAAACAGATAGAGTTAATTTGCCTATGAAATATGTATATGATATTTTGTTTTTTCATTAAAATGCTGTTAACACGAAATTCATATATGACTTGATTATGAATAGGATTTGACTATGGGTTTTTATGTAAGTGATATTTTTGTGCTGATATGTATAGAATATTTTGAAAGTGCAACAGAATTACTTTACCATAAAACGATACAAATGTTATCAAAAAATGATCAAATAATATTTTAGAGCAAAATGTATCTTTAATAAGTGTTAACACATAAGTACATCATTGATTTATATTGTTGGAGGAAGAATTTTTTTGACAAATTAAATATTTTAGAATTACATGTCAACGCATTTACTTTAATAAATGATAAAATAGTTTAATTTTTAAATTAGTTTATCGTTTATTTAAATAAATGCGTTGACATGTAATTCTAAAATATTTAATTTGTTATTTATTTAAATAAAAACAAATTTATTTTAATAAAATAATAAGTTTAAATTTATGACAAAATCTTTACTCCAAATTTTGAAAAAGAAACACAACTTATGGTTTAAATTAACAAAGAAACAGTATCTATATGACTTGCTTTTGCTTACCTGGGGGGAACATGATTCAAAATCACAAAATACCACCAGTAATACAGAATTATGTTTTTGGTTCTATGTATAATTGCTAATGATATTTATTTTTTATTTCATATAAATATAATATAATAGTGATGAAATGTTAGAAAATAGGGTTAATTTTTTGCCTTTTTTATCTTTTATCTGGTTTTTTCTCTCTCCTTTATATTCCGACATGGCTTTCAGAACAACTGGCTGAGGACTTGTTTAAAATTTGTTATCAGATTATATATATATATATATATATATATATATATATATATATATATATATATATATATGCAAAGGAAAAATTTCATTTCATTTGTTGAGAGAGTTAATTTTTATTCCAAAAGATCCCCGCTCTATCAATTACGTTAAAATGTTTCGAAAAATTGCTTACACTGGAATTCGATATATGAGTCAAAATATCATTTGAATTTTATTTTACTGATTTAAAACTTAAAGATGCATAAAAAACTAATGTTCCATTTAAAAATTTAAAATATGCATTTATTAATAACAAATATAAGTTCTCTTTATATTTGAGAAATTATATAACTGATTTTGTATGCGTAATTTATTTTCGCATTAACGTAACAATTTGAAAAAAATAATTCAATGGAATTAATTTTAGATGAAATTAATTGATTTTTTTTCAAAATATTTAATTGATAAAAAAGAATTAATATGCATGATCACAATTAAGGAATCTAATTTCGAATTAACTTTTTTTACAGAAAAAATATTGTAAAATTAGAAAATTTGAGAATAATTTGAATTCAAGTGAATTGAAGTTAAATAAAATTTAATAATATTTAATTGAAATTATTATTTTGATAATAAATGAAAAAGTTAAAATTTGAAATGTCAGATGAATTAAAATTTGTGTAGAATTAGTTGAAATATACAAACTGTATAAAAATTATTTCAAGATAATTACTCAACAATTAATATCACTATCATAATAATGATATGAACTTAGATGAAATCGAAAATAATTGTTAATTTGAAATTTTGATGTAAATTATAAAAATGTATACGTTATTTGCAACTATTCTTTTAAAGCTGATCCGATGTCAAAAATCTGTCATTCTTTAGAAAATCAGATTAGGAATTAGTTTAACGAGATACATTCCCAATCGGTATCACCTCTCAGAAAAAAAAATTATTTAAATAAAAATTGTTGTTTTATCTTACTTCACTGAAAATTACGATTATTTTAAAGATTGAAATAATTTATAAGCTATTTCAAAACCTTCGGAAAAAAGTTGTACTGTTTAATTTTTTTTTTTTTTTATTCTAATGGCGGGCACCCTTGAGAAAGTATAGTACATTAGCTCATTACCCGCAACAAGGACATAAACTGCTACTCATTTTATGGTTACCCGATGGGCACCTGTGAACCAAGTCACGGAGGTACGAGTAGCATCGCCCACGCCACACCATCACAAACCCGTTTATAGTGCTGGACGCATTCATCCATCATCTGAAGAAATACAGAGAGAGAGGGAAAGTACATCCATGACCGAGCCGGGATTCGAACCCAGGTTCTCCCCATCCGTAGTCAGTTACGGTAACCACTAGACAGGATGGGCAGGTTACTGCTCAATATTACATTCCATGAAACCCATAACATATATGAATATTATTATTATTATTTTTTTTTAGTTTTTAACAATGCTCTGATTTTTGTTTATTTTCATCATTTTGTGAAATTTAAGACTGAAAATTTATTACTCAAGACGAAGAATAAATAAAATGATACTATTGTGAAAATTAAATTCACGTATATATTCAAATAGCATTTCCATGTGATTAAGTAAATTTTTTGTAGCCAGATATAGTTTAAATTAACTATTTATATTATCAAATGATTTCTAGTTTCTAATGCAGTACACTATTAAAAAAGAAAGAAAAAAAACCACTTTGGATATTAAACATATTTAGCAATGCGAGGCGTGGAAGTTATGCCAAATATATAATGGCGAGAGCAAATGGTATCGTTGCTCCGAAAAAGGATGGGCCCTCTCAAATGACCAACCACAAGACTTGGCCATATTTTACTTACTCGACCCACCATTAGTGAACACGATAACTTTTCGTCTGGATTGGGATTCGGATTCACCATCTACCAATAATGACAGGAAATTTCTTAATAAACCAGGCTACCACTGTGTATATATTAAACCCATTTTACTTTTTTAAAACTCAACGAATTTTAATGAAATAATATAGAATATCTTGTAAATAAATAAATATGAGCCATAGCCAACAAGAATTAAGCGATCAAAGCTCCAGGATGCTCGAAACATAATTTAGAATGATTAAGATATATTGAGACGGCAATTTCGCATCCTCAGGTACCCAAATAAGAGCTGAAATTATTCAAGTCAACTAACAAGGAAAAGTTAATATTAATTTTTAACAGTGAAAATCAAACATAATTTGACAATATTTAACCAATTTAAACAAAAAAGTAATGATACATTTTTAGCCGTTTAAGGAAAAATTAAATAAACTTGTATTCAAAATGTAAGTAACAATTCAAACTTGAAATAGATGGCATGAAATAGCAGAATAAATTCTTCCACACTGTATAATAACGTGCAAAATCCAATAGAAGTGTATTAATTATGCAAATACCAGAAACAATTCGTCATAAATGACTTCAATATACACAAACGCATAGTGTTGAGCTCAAGACTAAAATAAAAATCAAGATAGAGACGCAATTAAAAGTATTCGCTGCAAATACAAGTCAGTTCTTTCGTGAAATATGAGAAGAGGAATGATAGTGAAACAGCACACTGTAAAAGATGTAACAAAAGAGTAAGTAATCGGCAAAATTGCCATTTTGCGTGATTGGAGAGCCTTCCAAATCATAGGAACAGCTTTTAAAAAGGTTGATGATGGCTCTTCTAATAAAATGACTGCAGTGGATAAGCGATATATTGCCCTGCAACTGAAATTGGGTGAGTGTGTCACCGTTTACTGCGTCCAGGTGATTTCACAGAGTTAGCCTAATCATCCGAAATCCTGAACGCGACATTCCTTTGAAATTTGGTTACCTGCACCAGCTTTTAAAGTGGTGATGCAAGGTGTAAAAAAATGGCATCAATGAATCAGTGTCCTTTTCACATATGCTGATCGTTATATTATCACAAGATATTCTCAATAGCAATTGATTTGGAAACATTTCGGTACATGGTTTCATATAATTGGCATTACGAATGAGACTATTAGATTGGTCTTGGGATTTTGGATCAGGAAGACATTATGCTGAACTGTCAGACCGAGTTCCACGTTATTGGTAGAGGTTCTGGTAATTAATGATAGCTATTGTGAGGAGGTGTTTCTTCCCTAAGTGCAAGGTTGGACGAGCATGTCTTTTTGAGCCCTGATCCAAAAAAAAAAAATCCAACCAATCAATCTTCCACATGTGTATCTGTTTTGAGGTGTTGCCATATAGGACTCTTGGTATTCTGCAGCTTCTACAAAAAGAAAATATCAAACAAATGGATTGACCCGCTATCTTCCCTCAACTTTAATCGTAAAGGATATGTGTGGGATGCTTTGGGAAGACAATATACAGAAGGGTTACACCCTTCGGGGAGTACCTAACAGTTGAAAGGAACACTTATTGAAGAATGGTCATTGATATTTCGAGAGTTGTTGAACATTACGATGCTGAATACAGAGAGACGGTGCAAAACAGACACATCAGTAAGGGCTATATATCACACTAAATACAGTATACAATATCATATTAAACTATATACCATCATAAACATAGTATCATACTAAATATAATCTAAATATCATAAAAAATAAATATCATACTAAAGAAAGTGTTCTTTTTTACCTTGGGCAGACAATCGTGTGTAACGATCTCATTTCGGAGTTTCATGTCTCTCAGATGATTCTTGTTGAAATATGGAGAAAAAAATAAGTCTCTGATTTTTTACATCCCAGTATATATATCCCTATATATAGAATATTTCTTTCGTATTCATGTATACAACCAATAAATAAACGAAATGTGGATTGCTAATTTCATGTACATATATGTGGACGTTTCAACACATTTTAAAATATTATTTTGGCAAATCACGTAAAGAAAACTAATACACAATTTGAATCTTGTAAATCATTCAGATTTCAAATAATTAGAAATTATGTCACTATTTTTTATGATCTAAATCCAGTAAAAGTATTTTTTCTTTTTAGTTGAAAATGTATTTTTAGTTACTACTAATTAAGCATTATAATAACATTTTAATAAGAAATTAATCATATTAACAATTTATTTTATAAATTGCTAGATAGGAAAAAATTTGAGTTTGTTTTAAAATTATAAATCTACTAACTAAATAGTTATTTTTGAATATGTTATTGGAAAATAAGAAAAATATTTAATTTTTCTAATATATGTAGTTTTCTGAAAAATATTTAATTACAATAAACAAATTAGAAAAGTTTTCAAGCTTTAGTTGTAGTATAAAAATCACTATATTAAGCTGGAAAAGTAATGTACAATGGTAGAAAGCAAGGATGTTTGGATTTAAAAAGTAAAATTCGAACACAGAACATTTATCAAAGCGTTGATTTATAATATCTTAAAATATATAATCCAATGTTAATATATTTTTGTCCAATTATATTTCTTAAGTTTAATTTAAAAAAAGCGCATCTAAAACAATATTTGAATATTAACTAAAATCTCTGAAATAATACTTATTTTCTTTAAACAATTTAATTCTGATACTGTTATTTTAATATTTTCTTAAAAGGTAACTTTTTGACAGATTGATTTATTTTGTAATGTTACAAATAACTCCATAAAATGTTCGGAAATCTCACTTCAAACTTGCTAATCTTCTACGGAAAGCACGGAAATCTTTCTGAAGGATGAAACTTCACTAATTACTAAATATTATCCACTTAAAAGAGCTATAAGATGGCGCTAAACTTTAAACTTTAATGAAATACAGCAAATAAGATCTTTAATTACAGTTTTGTAACTTAAATTTGTGTCTTTCATTCAAAGACAAGAGCGCAAAGTAATTAGGGGTTGTGAAACTCTAATAAACATTTGTGAATGAAGTTGGTGGTGTCAAAAACTGTTACATGATTAATGAATACAGATAGAAAATTACACAAACTTAAAATATTTGACGCATTTAACTAATTTTTTCAATAACCAAAACATTAGAGAATACATTATTTTGGATGTACATTATTATTTCATTTAAAATATTATTCAAAATGGTTCAAATAACTATTTCCGATTTTATACAAAACAATAAATAAAGAAACTGAAGTAACCTATTTAATTTTGTAAGGAAATTTATTAAATTTTGAAATAGAAGTAAGGATTAAAAATTAATTTTAATAAAATAGATAATAAGATTAGGGCTTATATTTTTGTCTCACACATTAGTTATTCTTCAAAAATGAAATAGTAATTTTCTATTTATGTAGTGATATAATAACAGGCACATATAGAAAACCTAATACATTCCACTGAAATTGTTATAGACAGCGAAATGTGTTTACATGTTCCTGGAATGAAAATCCATAAAAACTTCAAGCTTTTACCTCAAGTGGCTTACAAACAGAAAATGGAAGCGCTATAGCCGAATTATTGTAGTGAAATAGTGGCTGTATATGAAACCGATAAGTTTCTATCCGAAGAACTGTTGTGGTTAAACTCGGCATAAATATGAGTAACGCCGAGCTAACCCAAGT
>JAPDSC010165259.1:0-13849 GCA_026290005.1 Latrodectus geometricus
AAAAAAAAGTACAATAACTGTTGTAAATATTAGCATCTGTTTTGTTTAAAAAGGTTTACATTTTTAAGAAACTACTAAAAATCTTCCAACTGTTGTAGACGAGCAGAAGAAAAAAAGTTCGATTTTCTGAGAAATTTGACGAGAAAACGGTACTACGATGAGAGCTCTTACTGGCGCAATATTTACTCATCAGTGTTTATAGTACATAACTTGTGAAATACTTTCAAATTTTATATAAAATGATAAATAAATTAAAAAATATCCTCTTTTTATAAACACATAAATTTTCTGTTTTAATAAATAAAAATTATAAATTTTCCTTATAAAATTCTATCAATATAATGTTTTATACTTCACACTTTCATAATAAATATAATTAATGAATTTTGTATCACAAATTGTGGTAAAAATATATTTCAGGGGGCCTCTTAGGGAAAATTGGCGATTTTTTTTTGCACCAAGAGTGTTTTCGTTTATGTTTAAAGAAACAAAATGGCTCTGAAAACACGATGATATGAATCCCAAATAAAATAAATACCAATAGGCGTAACACTATGGCTCCACATTAGCTGAAACTGCCACAAATATAGGCCACCCCAAATTTTACCAAGTAGTTTATTTTAGAGAAAAACATACTCAACGAATTTAGGATTATTATTTAAGTGAAAGAGAGAGATTTTGTTCATATATAGTTGTGTTTTTATAATGGTTGAAAATTTATTTATGTTTGCAACTATTATGTAAAATATTCTTTTGATGAAAACAATTTATGCTAACTTAAATATAATTTATTTAATAAGTCAACGCATCTGATGTAATATCAGGATTTTAACGAAGCAAATATTTAGCATTTAAAAGTTTGGCTGATATTTACTTGATGGTCATATTTGGTACCACATTTGGCTATAAATAACATTTTCTGGCAACACAACCAATTTCGACCAATGTAGAACTCCACTTAATTTCTTACAACCTTAAGAAATATGTAGCTTACTATGAAATAAAATTTGTTTGTGGTTGAACATTTTCAAGTTTTGTTCCATTGACTGTTTTGTTTTTGGCTTCAAATAGTGACTTGGCTCGTGTTTGGTTCACAATTGGCGACATTTGCGCCTATCTAACGGAAAAGTATCTAAATATTTTTTTTTATCACAATATTCTAAAAATAAGAAAACTCATTGCATAACAAGTTTGGTGAGATTTTCAAAACTGTGGCCAACAACAAGATGAGCTGTTAGTGCTTGCTTCTAAACTGTTGCCAAAGATGAAATGATTTTTTACGATTATCGCCAAGAACTGGCATATGCAAAATGAAAGAAAATGGCAAATACATAAACATACTGTTAAAAGCATTCGAATCGTAAATAAAAAATGGCTAAAAAGCAATAACTCATTGAATCTCGACAAATCAACTAGAGATCCCAAATTTTATCATCCTGCCAAATATCGCTATAACCACCGTTTTACATATACTAAGAAGTCTAAAAATAAACTGTCAAATGCATAGATGAAGCAAAATAAAATAGTAAATATCATACTTATTAGGAATGTCAAAACATTTTTATGATTTTTTTTAATAAGATTCGAAATTTACAAAGAAATAAAATTCTGAATCCGATCTGCTTAGTGGTACTGTCAGCACCAGTGTAATAGCATTCACGCTACTTATAACCCGTTTGCACAGCACTTCTGAACGCGTGTTTGTCTTAAATAAATTTTTTCGCGGTTTAATCTGTGATTTAAGTAAGTCGGGTCTGATTTAACTTAAATCAGTTTGACGAATTGATTTAAATAGGTTTTAACATTTAGTGCCATCTTGTATTTTATTATCATTGTCAGTGCTTATTGACTGTCTTAAGTTTTGCTGGTTACCTCAAAGTGGCGAAAGGTGGGTGAAGTACGCCTTCTCCTGGCAACTTGTGAAGGCAACACCCTCTGGAAGGTGTTGGTGGAGGCCATTCCATAGTGCCCAGCTGAAACTAGTGGCTGAAATTGGAGCAAAGTCAGTCCTCTCCCTTTGAGGGCTCCCCGTCTCCTGACTTTCAGAGGATGTAACATTCCGCTTTATTCACACGAACTTTTATGTAAGCCATACTGCATCACCCATTGCGTAAGTTAAACAGGGGTGCTGACAGGGCTTAAGGAGAGGGTCCTTTCCTGGAAAAAAATGATTGAAATGTCTGAAAAAGATAAATATATGAGAAGCACAATTTCAAAAAACAATGAATAAAAATTTAATTAAGATTATTTGCTGACCTAATTACGAATTGACTTAAAAAATTTTTTATGTATATTACTCGTTTAAGTAATGAGATAAACTACAGTTATGTAATCGGAAGTAAAGCATGGGCATTCAATAAAATATTTGATAACGAGGTTTAACCAAAGTGATACGTTTTGTGTACTTGAGAATACATAATTTTTTTACTCTTATATCAATTAACTATTATAAATGAAGTGATTGTTACACTTTATAACATACTTGAACAAGAACCAGAATTAGTTCATAAGAATATCAATGAATCGCAAGTAGGAGAACCTAGTTACATTTTATATATGCTTATATTTCCTTTTAAGTCGTTGCCAAAAATGAGCATCTGTGAGAAATAGAAGAAAAACGGCAAGTTTCATTAAAGTACTTTTTAAAGCATTTGAACAAAAGAAATGCAATTCGGGGAAAAGCATTATGGCGATCATATATCGATGCTTTTAGAGCTCTTAAAGCCAGATTTGCTTTTTCAGCGCAACAAAAGTTCTCCCGGAAAAGGAAGGGAATATATTTTAATCAGCCAGGAGCTTTTATGGGAGAAAGCTTTAAGCTCAAAACCATGTTTCTTAAAAATCATTTTGAAGTTAGTGAAGAATGAAAAGTGTTAAGCAAAAATAAAAAATAAGAAATCCTTTTTTTGTGGACGGCAAGAAAATTTGACATCCTCCAAGGACGGTGGAAAACTTTATTGATTAGTCTCTTCTAATTGAAAATTTCTATATTAAATAGGCGCTTAACTTGAAAGAAGATTTATTTTTGGAAATGGGTGATTAATAGAAATGTTAAATAAGGGAAGTTTGGCAGGTGAGAAAAGAAATAAAAATAAGTTTTCTATCGCCAATAATTTAGCTTCTAAAGTTTACATTCATGTTTAGAAAATGATATTGTTGATTCAATTTTATATACAGGGTGTTTCAGAAAAATTGCATTTGCTCTTTGAACTGCTACAAAAAGTTCACTTTCCTGCTTACAAAGTTAAATTTTGGGGACAAATTATGATACTATATTTAGGACAGATAGGAATTGTTTATTATTTAGAAATTTCTAAAGCGTTATACTCAAAAGAAATTGAGTTGATCGCTTTTCTTATCCGGTACAAGAAATGATCACAAATCATGTTGCTTGGATGCATTTTAGAAAGATAAAAAAATGTGCTTAGAAATCTCGTTGGTGCGAAATACGGATTCGGACAAGACTTTTACTCATAATGTATCGTTGATACACGAATATTTCGAAAATTTTCTTTAACCAACGTGAAGCTGTGGAGGTCTGGTTGGTTAGGGCGTTCGTTCTTGTTATTGGACAATAGTGATTTCAAACCTCGACCCAAACAAAATCCTGTTGTGTTTACTAATGAGGGCAGAGCCACTTTACATATGTCGTAGTCACAATGTCCTCCATGTCAATGAGACTTTTGGGGGATCAGACCAAGTATTGGAGAGTATTCTGCTTGGTCTCTGGTTCTAAATTATGTAGACCCTACCCGACTGCTTTTATCAAACTGATAGAGCCCATTTCAGGGCTCGGGACAGGAAATCACGATGACACAACAATAATAACTTCAACCAGCATTTAGAGTATTCAGTTTAATCGAAAGTACATTTATTTTCTTATGCGCTTATTGTCTATTTGTACCAGAAACTTAAACATTTTATGTAAAAATAAATTTTTGATCACAAAATTCAAAGTGTATACATATTTTTATATGCATCATCTATACCTTTCAATTGATTTATATGTATTCTCACCATGCTATCAATGAAAATGTCCAGATTCAATTCTAAGCACTGCTGGAAAGCCGAAAAGGGTCGTTTTCTGCTTTTTTGTGTGTATATCAATCGTAATGGATGCTTGGGAGTTTTCCTTTTTGATACATAAATGCAACCCACCAGAGATGAAATGTCCTATCGGAGGGTGACTATTGAAACATAAGCAGTTTATCGCTTTGTATAATATATAAATACAAATCTTTAATATAAATATTAGAACTTTATGATTAAAAATTCGTTTTGAAACAACTATTAAAAGTAAATACTAGATAAACGAATTGTCATCAACTATGGTAATAGTTTAAGAAATCGGGGAATTTTACTGCCCGGGAAAAATATGTCCGCTCAGTGGTCAAACTCATTACTCGATAAAAGTTTAAACTTTTGAAGGAGGTTGTTGTTTTGTCTTAATTCATAGGTATTTGGGAAATAAGGCACCCCTCTGCTACTATTTATTTAGAAATTTTTAGCAACCCCAAATCCAGTGAAGTTCAATCGTGATGTTTGCTGCGCCTGACAGAGAGTACAAGTCCTTATAAGGCCTGAAGAGTTAATTCTCTCTCGTTCAAATGACACTAAATGGCAGCACTACAAGCTTTCTCACATCACCTGTTAATGTCTGAAGAGTTCATTTTCCCTCATTCAGTTGATACTAGATGGCAGTACTACAATGGTAGTAATCAATGGTGTATCTTCTATTTTTCGAAGCAGAGTCCAAGTAAATGTCTTTAAACCTTGGTGTGTTACCCCCAGAAGTATTGATTTGGATTGAGAACTTGGGAAATTTTGTGACCTCGATATATTTAACATTCCCCAGTCACTTCTAGTGAACATAGTGGTCTTTAGCCTGTCCCAGGATCGAACTCATTTTCTTAGGTTCTCGAGAAAAAAGCTCTCCCGACTAAGCTATCATGGCTTAAAGAAGGCGTTAGTGACTTTGTTATGTGGAAGTAAGCAACCGGAAATGTTATCCCTATCATTGTACCCTATTGGAAGATTTATAGAAGGTAAAAGCTCTATTCCAGATCACACATCAATGAAAATTTGTTTTTCGAAATTGGCTGTGCATGTCCACAGAAATGGGCTGTCAGAAATAGAAAGCAACAAAACAATACAAGACATTTAAATTTGGATGTAACAACAAACGATTTTGAAAAATGCTGAACACCTTAACTCAGAGTCAAGCTTCTAAGACTATGACGAAGAAAAAATGATCATGAAAGAATCGTCATGGATACTCATGAAACATCGTTATTGTATGAAATTGATTTCATTAGCCAAATACAAAATCATAACAAGTTTAGAAGTATCACCGAATCAAAATTAAAATGTATACTAGTTTGAAAATGTGGCCAAAACAAGTTTTTTAGTAATTTTTTACTTTGTTACCTGGATGAAAAAAATAGAAAAAGAGTGACAATATTGTTATTTTTTTTATTGAGAATGATCTTTGATAAATAATAGCAGGATCATAGAGAATCACTCAATGCAATTTAGAAAGACAAAGAGAAGATAATAATGGATAAAAGTAACTCTACTTGTCACTAAAATTTACTATCTTGATAAACAAACCGAGGAAAAACAAAGTTCTAATTTTAAAAATATGGAGAAACATTGTTTTAAAAGTAATGACACTGATTAGTTGGGAACAGTTGTTGCAAGATTAGAGGTTGGCAATGTTCCGTTAGAGAATTAACAATAAAGTTTTGCGTGTGACGTCATTCGGTCACGTAAGAACGTAAATCTTTTCATTTCAAGAACGAAGTAGATCATTAAGATTGGAAAATGTATTTTTTATTTGCTGTTTTCTAATGTAATTATTTTAGAATGTTGTGTTAGATATCATTATAAATTTTATCAGTGATATTGCAAACTGTATTGTTACTGCTTTGTTGCTATACAATGAATAATCAAGTATCAAGTTCTATTAGAACTTTTTAAAATTTATAAAATACTTATCGGAAAGTATTCGTTGCACAGGGAGGAAGTTTCTTTGCAGTACTTAGGTAACGCTTCTGAAAAAACTGGATAACCCCTTAGAAACACCCGGAAAGACGTGCATGCAAAAAGTATACGCGTAACGTCTTAACCTCATTACTCAAAAGTGCTAAAAAATTGAACCGTATATTTTTCGAAATATGACTCTAGAACGGATTGATTTTTCATACTTCTTTGATTAAACTTGATAGATAACCTGACAAATGAAAATTGTTTTGAAGATTTTTATAGTATCTATAATGTTTTAGAGAGTTTTTATTTTTATGGATAGTGAGTACTATCTGTTAGACCTAGGATTTTGTACAAAAAATCCTAAAACTCACAAATAAAAAAAATAATACTTGTAGAAATATCACACACATGGTGAAGCATTATATGAAAATTACTGGAAGGTACTAATGATGCCCAGCATACGCCACAACGACAAGAACATAGAGCTGTAAAATTCTCGGAAATTTTGAAGCTTGGAAATTTAGTCGGAAATTTTAGGGAAATATGGGAATTTTGAGGGAATAAACTCTGCCAATCATATTTCATTTTATAGATTATTTTCTGAATACTTATTACATATGTCAAGTAAAACTTGACGTATGTAAATGATTTTTAAGCAAAGTGTGATACTTTGTTTAAAAATTTTCCACTCTAAGCATCCAAACACATATAAAAGCAATGAAAAGCATAAGATTTGAGCATAAAAATTGTAAAAAATATAGTATTGAAAAATTTCATCCCTAATTGCGCCTTACCGAATGACCGTGAAATAACTAAATAAAGTTTGCGACCTAAAATGTCGTAAAGCTAATATTTTTATCTAATTTTAAAATTATATTTAATGCAACTATGTGAAAATAAACTGAAAATTGCTGTTTGCTTACTTACTTTATGTTTACTTGAATTTTCAAAGCTCTTTAACTATGTATACAGATTGTATACACTAACGATTGATATAAAAATTTTTGTATGTAGTTATAGAATGACTTATCAATCTTAGTCTCCACTGCGTTTAATTTAGCATTTTATTAATGTTAGTAGAATAATATTTTCAAGAAATATTTAATGGAAAAAAGCATACCTAAACAATTTCTCTGACCAAAAATTAAAAAAATACACATTCAAAGAGTAATCATTACAAGCAATGGAAGGAAAACTTGTTGAAACGTCTCATATCTCTGCAAAGGGTCACTATCTTTTTCCGAATGTTCTATGTAAGGTTTATTGCCGTACATAATTTCTATTGCTAATAATAAATTTCTATTGTCGTATATAAAAGTAGAAATCAATTAATTTTTTAATGGATTTTTTATGTATTAAGTGGCTTTAAGTTGTTATTATTAATATTTATATATTAAGTGGCTTCAGTGGCAGTTTTTGAGAAATTTCAAATTTTTCCACAATAAGAACTTTGAAAATTCCTGAAAATTTTCAAAATTTCCTTGGAGGGAAAAACCCGGTTTATTCCAGGGAGTAAACCGGGTTTCTTCCCCGTCCTTACAACATTACAAGAGTACAAGAGAGAGGGGTATATAATGAACAGTAGCAAAGAAGGAAATGTGTTTACAACCAGTCATTACGGCGCTCAGTGTAAGACCACATATGTATGATACAGAGGACGGATATGGATGATGTTTGACCTTGTAGATTTATCGACCTCCTGAAATACGGGCGTAATTAAATGGCAGTAGTAGAGGAATCACACAAAGTGATATCTTTAGGCTATGACAACGGTTCCAAAATGATGAAAATGTCAGTAGATCTTACAGAACAGGTCGCTCTCGAGTGACAACGCTGAAAGATGAGACCGATATTTGGCTGTAACCACCGAAAGAAACAGATAAAGTAGAGCCCAGTGGATCAATAATATCAACTATCGTCAGCCACGAGCATGACCTTTTCAAACCGTGTACAGATATTTGAGACAGTATGATTTAATGATCGCAGGCTTGTCAGATGTATTCTGCTTACGACAGCTCACTGCCACCAGTGGTCAGTCTGGAGTAGAGAAAATGCAATGTGATCACTGCCACAGTAAATTTATGTTTTCCGACGAGTCGAGGTTTAGCTTGCTTTGTGAATCACGTAGATTGTTCATTCTGAGAATGCCAGGTACCAAGATAACATCATTGTAAAATTATATGGTAGTGCAGGAATACTCGTTTAGGAAGGTATTATACTGTGCAAATCTTCCTGTCATAATAGGTTTTCATGCTCAAATAGGAACCATGACAGGCCAAATTTATCAGGGGATTTTTCTGGTACAACATGTCCGTTTGTTTAGGGGTGCCATGGGTGTGGAATTTGTTTTTATGGATGACTCCGCCTGTCCAAACCTCATCGTCATTGAAGGTAGTCGTTCGAATATCATCAACAACTACCTTCAATCGGATGATATCACTCGTATGGAATGGTCAGCATTCCCACTGGACTTGAAACTGATAGAGAATGTGTCGCATATGTTTAGCCGATGAATCGTAGCCCATCCTACATCTATACTGGAATTTCGGAGCGCATTGATTACTGACTGCAGTTCTCTGCCACGAGTGCAGCTTGATAATGTGAGCCTCAGCATTCGTTGTGTACAGACTGCACTTCTTCGTATGGGAGATGTATTAACCATCATACAGTTCAGTTCAGTTAACAACTTACAGTTCAACAGTTGTACGAGCAATATGTGGTGTATGTACTTCAGGGAGCTAAAATCGTGGTTTGCATGCCTGGTGTCGTACTTTCTCATTTAATATTTGGACTTTATGAATAAATTATGTTTGTTTTGTTTCCGTATATTTAGTTGCAAATTCTGGCATTATCCTTAATTTATGGACATGTGCATATAATCGTTTCAAATGTAAAATTCGTATGTTACTTTTGCAAGCATAGATCATGAATTGTAATTATTTAATAAAATTGACATTCCCAGGCGTAATGTATGCCAGCGTAGAAAAAACTGTCTAGCTCGTTTTGAGATGCAGGTTTATTGAAGAAACCATCGTAACTAAAGAAAGCCAAGAACATTTACCTGACAGTTTTAATGAAGGTGAGTTGCTAATTCTGAGCTTCGACAAAAGAACCGACTGCTGCTCTAAAGTTTTTAGTGTGGGTTCAGATATGATTTGTAAAGAAATATAGCACGGTAAAGAAATATTGATATGATTGAGAACATAATAAATATGAATAAAAATAATTTTTGAATATCAAACAAAAAAGAAAAATGATTCAGCGCTGTGACCATTTGCAAAACAAGCAGATAAAGGATAAACAATTTTAAGATACATTTTAAAGAAAAATGACAATAAAATGTTTTACTGCGAAGAAAAAAAAAATTGGTAAATGTAATTTGAAACAGAAAAAAATAAGTCATTAATTTATCTGATTTTAAATCTTTAAAGTGAAAGTAGAGTTTGTTTTTAAGTACGAACTTTATATTTTACATGCGTTTCTTGTACAGCGCTATCTAAATAGACTTTTTCCTATAAATCTTTATTTATAAAGTGAAGTTTAGTAAAATAAGAAATAGTTTTAAGATTTTTTCCAATAGTTCTTTATTTATAAAGTGAACAGTTTAGTAAAATAAAAAATAGTTTTAAGAATCATGACTTATTTTTTCTATTTTAGGTATTTACGATTTTGAGAATTATTTAAAACTCTCTATGAGTTTATAAAAATGGACGTCTACTATAATATCGCTCAAGAGTTCCAAAATCCAAATCCAGGGCTTTCTATTCTAAAAAAAAAAAAAAAAAAAGATTCATTCTAAATGCCGTTGAGTGTGTTTATTAGTATCACTCGCTTTTGTACATAACATGTAAGCAACTACCATTCTTTCTGCTTATACAAGTCTTATGAAACTATTATACTTTCACAACAAGGAGCAATGCAAATGACAGTGCAAAAGAGAACAAAAGAAAAGAATGAAGCATTCGTTTCTTATTATTTCATAATATCTAGAGAACAGTGTTTAGAATTAAAAGATAATAAAGAAATTAAATTTATTATTATCGGAAGATCGAAATACTTGTGAGAGGATGTCATTACTTAATTATGGTTATAACTTAGAGCTTTAAAATCGAGATTGGTGAAGAAAAAGTTTCACTTGAACATTAATTCCCCTAAACAGAGACTGTGTTGCTGAAAAGGTCTGTACAAGTTACATATTTCCCTGTTTATTGTGGTAAGAAGGACAAGAGATCAAGTGCCAATCGCATCACTTGACAATGTTTCAAAAATACAAAAAGCTTAGAAATTTAGTTATCTTACAGCGCTCATTTTTTGTAATTTTTCAAAAAATGCTACAAACTTGAAACTGATAGAAAGTGCTTTCTGAATGATATTCTCCTCGAAAAATTTGCTGAATTATAAAAGTTTCTTTTCTGATTTATTGTTAACAAAGAAGTCCAACAAAAGTGCTTTGAGATTTTGATTTGTTCAAAAGAATATTTCTTATATTTACCGCATTTATTCAAATAAGGATAAATAGTAAACATTTCATGGAAGATACATATATAAACAAGGGAAAAACACACACACATTTTTTCATTATTAGCGGTTTCTTATTAATTAGTTGGAGAAATAATACACTCCAATATCTTCGTATACCTGTACAAATTGATTAATTTACTATTCCTTGAAACTCAAAAAAGGAAGACTTCATTTTTTATAAACAAGACTTGTGAAAAGAGTGAGTATAAGAGGTAATTAACTGTTATCCGCAAAGAGTGCATGAGGCAAGTGACGCATAAACACAATAATGGATTAAAGAAAAATAACCTTTCTGAAGAGATTGAGTTCACTCTAAATCTCATAGAAGATCCATCAACATCAACTCACATGGTAGATGACACACAAAGCATTGCGCCAAGGTAAATAACACCCGCTCAAGGTCTCATGGGTAACAAAAGGCAGAGTGGGAGGGGGAGGAGGAATGTGACAAATCTCGTTGGCACATTACTAAAATGAATGCTCTTTTTTAAAAGGTGGATTTCAACGAGGAATACAAATTTGCACTGACAACAGTCAACAGAATCAATCTTCAGTGAAAACGATTTTTAACAGTTTGTTCTAAAAGCAAGCAAAGCAAAGAGTTCAAAGAGAAATGGAGGAATACATGCTTTTCATATACATTTGCCTGTCAAATGTTTTTTTTAAATATTATTTCCTAAAGTGTTAAATGAGATTAAAAATTTTAAATGCATGTTATTCATTACAAAGGTTTGAGTTTCTAACTTCTAAAGCTTTTGGTTTTCATGGGTTTCGAAATATCTATATAATACAACAATAATCGTTAGTATGAATTTTTTCAGTTAATTTCGAATTTTTCACTAGTACGGATAATTTTTTTAAAATAAATTATGTATTACAAAGATAGTTTTAAATCGAAATACATATTGGGGGCAAATACAATAAGCATAACCGCTCTTCAAGTGAAAAATTATTTGTTCAAAAAGCAAAGAAAATGCCATAATGGAACAAAAAGGTAATATATATTTGCTTAATATACAAACTTTGTGAACAAATGCAGATCTTACATGTAATTCAAAAAATGATTCTGAATCTTGAATTTTTAATTCCTTGATTTAAGTGGAATAATTCATATTTGATGCAGTCGACTTTCGTTAAGATGTTAACAATTCAGTACGAATTTCTCACGAGTGTGGAAAGATTATCTGACAAATTACTTCACCGAATATGTTTTTCTGAAAGGCAGCGGTGAACAAGAAACAAATATATTTAAGGCAGATACAGTCAACAAATCTAATTTTCTGCCAAAATTATGTTGAACCAATTTATCGAATATGTTTACAAAAGGAAGAGCTATACTCTGTGCTTGTTCTCCACATAAATTATGTCACTCGAATACGTTATTTTACTATGATGCTGTTGTTGTGAAGGCTGAAACTGATCAAAATTAAAAATGCACCTAATTCAGAAGACTATTATGAATTTCTATCTTTAACTTCCTGCTTTTCTATAAGGAATGTTAATAGTTTGAAGTCAATTCTCATTAAGGGGACATGGGATGTTGAATATGAAAAAATTTAATTTTAATAAAAGACACTTTTTTTAATGAAGAAATTATCATTTTTTTTGTTAAAGATAAGTTTTATTATTTTTATTATGATTATAATATTTTATTATGATATATTTTTTCACTTTTTAAAAGAATATTTTTATGTTTATAATAAAGAAAACGTTTCTGTCAGCTCAAATTTTGTTAAAATCTGTTGGGAGATTTTTGACATAATCTTACAAATGATATAGTAGATTAGGAGTGCATTATTTTTTCTGTTTATGAAAAAAGCTTTTTTTTCTATATTTTATCTTTTTTTGAATTTTTTTCTATTTTTGAAAAATCTAACAGAATTTCTCACAAAAAAGATTTGTAAAAATACAATAGTTTGATATTCTTTAAAAAATTAAAAAATATGTTTTTATTGAGTAATACATGTGAATAAAAATTCAAAGCACTAAACAAAAATTATGACACAAAAAAAATGATTCTAAGTTGACGAAATTATTAAAAATTTAAAATTGAAAAGTGCAAATAAAATTTATTAATGATATTTTTTTAATTTAACCATTAATTTAATAAATTACCAGTAATTATGATTAATGGTAATTTATTTCAACGATTAATTCCATAAATTAATTTTTTCGTTCTGTACTTAAACTAGAAAATTATTGTTTGTGGAACACGCATATTTAGACAAAACCTAAGTAATGTCAGCTCAGATAATTAATTTATAAATGGTTTTACCAAATTAAACATCTCGTGTCCCCTTTATACAAAACATGCCGTTTTCTCGTGATATTATAGGGAACATATTTCTTTCTGCTGCTGAATAACAGGATATTTGTTTGACGCTTTATGATAATATTTTTGCATACCGGGTCTAACTTAACAGGTACCAACGGCTAAAAGAATACTCCAAAATATAATCATTAATAAAAATAGAACAAATGAGAGGTTGAAACAGAATCCGAAGCACAAAACATTCAGCTATTAGCTCAGCTTCCGAATTATGATAAATAGAGAAGGCAACATTTTAGCGCAACACATTACAAATATTACTCAGAAAAAGTTTTATTATTAAAATTATAATTTTACTGAAAATATTATCATTAAAAAATTTCAAGCTTAATTTTAAGAATTGCTTTTTTCCTTTGTTACTGTTTTACTATTTTTTCTGTTTTGTTCGTTACTGTTTTTTTTTTTTCGTCGAAATAAACAAAAATTTCAAATATGCATTTAATAATTTTTTAAATGATTATCACTGCCTACTATTTGCTGTTTAAAATAAATTTTAATTTATTGTTCAGTTCGAACTGCAGAATATATAGTGTTATATATTTTTTTATTATTTTTTTAACAAAATTAATAATATACTTACAATATATAATTCTTTTACAGGAAACACCAATTTGTGTTGGTAAAACAATAAAATCTGCAGCTATCTAAATTCATGATGGTTTGCAGAATTGTTACGGTACTATATTTTTAGAATTTTAAAGAATATTATTCCAAGTAAATTCTGTAAAACTAATAACAAATTTGGCTGTTATAGATTTGCAAATTTATTTCCCTTATTTTTTCAAATTTTTTTTAAAATTTAAAAAAAAATTAAAAGCTTAAAGCTAATTAGTTCGTAATTAATCACTTTAAATAATTATATGGAAATTAAATCTAATCAAAATGCAGAATATTATAACTAAATGAATTTTATATATACATTTAATATAGTTATAAGATCTCTCTCTCTCTCTCTCTCTCTCTGTATATATATATATATATATATATATATATATATATATATATATATAT